>JABFOX010000833.1:0-14751 GCA_022817665.1 Axea sp. ZL-2020
TTAAAAAAATATTTATTTAATTTTTATTAACATAGAGTGAGATGATATTAATACAAAAATATAATAAAATTAAAACAAAAGAAAATATGTTCTAACAAAATTGTTAAATATAAACATAATATGAAACATTAAGTGTTACGCGTGCTTAAAAAAAAAGAGTAAAACATTTTATATAATAACCTTAATTTTTAATTTATTTTAAAGATGGATTTTGTTATTCCAAGTAAATCAATTTAACAAAAAACTGAACTTTCATTACTTTTCCGTGATGTTTTTGTCTATAGATATATTGTAAATACAATCATAGTATTTTTGTATACATGTATATAACTTGAATACATAACTACATCATATTTACTTTGTTTTATCCATATTCGTTTCAATTTTGATTGATGATACATTATTCCTAATTTTGCATTTAGCAAAAAAAAACCTAGATCGTGAAGAAAGTCTTACGAGCAAGCAATATGTAGAAAGCAAATGTGTGAAATTGAAAATAATTATGTCGATGTATAATATTATTTCCACACAACCTGTTGAGTAAAAGCTTTCGCTTAACAAAGGAATATTAATTATAAAATAACAATAAATATTTAAGTCACGTATAGATCTTGATGAAATAAATTAAATTACACATGAAAGTAAATTTAGTTGATTAATACTTAATTCATTATACATGGAAATAAATCATACAGAGTGCTAAAAAGTATTTAAATGTGATTACTAATAAAATAATGGCTATAGTCCGTCGGTGTTATTTTGAAACAATTCTTTTCAAAGGTAAAAAACGAATGAATTCTTCTACGAGAAGGATTGATTAGAAAAGCCGGTCGGCTATTAGTGTTTCGCTAATGGAATCTTCAGGCGAATACCGGTGCACAGCTTTTTTCGTTAAAATATTTCTCTTAGTCACGAATTCCAAAGGTTGTGGAAAGTAGGGCTGAGCACTATCGATGGGACACGTTACAATAGACATTAATAAGAAAAATATCAATGAAAAGCATTCTCTTTTTAAAAAGGTAGAAAGATTTTGCTCAAAAGCGAGTTTTTAGTAAATGCAAGAATGAATTGTACCATTCAGTCCTAATCGTGTTCGTCTCTAAAAGATATGTCTTATCTTTAACTGAATAAGTATCTGATAGTAAATACTTAGCATTCTCGGTCAAACATTTAAAAATATACTTGATGTAGGCTTCCAACTTATTTCTTTTTATAATAATAATATATAAACTAACAAAAAACATTTTCATTCTTAAAATATTAGTATATTATTTAAAATTGTATGGCATTAATAATACATATTTGAAATTATATAAAAATATGTTATTTCAGTTATTTCATTACAAATTTTATATTTATAAATACAACATTCATATAAATGAAAAAAGAAATAAATAATAATATTAACACAAAAGTATAAATAATGACATTTACTCATATTTGAAAGTTTTTCGGAATTGAAACAAGTGCTTGAAAATGCCAACATTTCGTGAACTATGCTGTTCCTTTCTTAAGGACTGACTGAAGAGCAATGGCCAGATTATGATCTGTTTCAAGAAAAGACGTAATGTTACATTCAAATTTAAATACAGACAAATTAATAACTGTATTTTTTAATCTATTAATACTGCTTGGTTTCAGTTTTTCAAAATTATTCTTTCATTTATGAGTTTATTTTTCATACGTTGTTTTTGTATGTTAAAACTTCAGCATTGCGGCGTATTACTTGAGAATTTTAATATAAAAATACGTTTTTAATAAATAAAAATTTTTGTAGTGGTTTCAGCTCATTGTTCGAATTGTCCATTTATAATTTTATAATATAAACGATTTTGAATAATTTGGATGTAGTTATTTTGAACTATTCTACAAAATATTTGCAAAATTGTTGTTAAAAAGTTTAACACATCTATAATTTTTTATATATTTAAGTATCTTAACCTCTCTTAATAAAAGAATATAAGAGGAACCCTGTTTTCAGCATACGGTTCTATGTTGTATTGACCTTTTAATGATTGACTGCTCTTCCGGAAATAAGGTGTATTGGATTTTAATAAATCAATTTATTACCCATTTGTTAGAAAACATTTTATTGAAATTCAGTTGAATACAATTTAATATGATTTAAAAGCTTAGCAATGAATGTGATAAATTCGTTTTGTATGCAAATTGTACCATTTAACAGCTTGAAGTATAATCTTTAGAAATTTATTTGAAATGACTTCTGTCATTTTGTTTTGCTTTTATTTATTTCGATTAGATGTCTTTCGATCTTCAATACGAAAAGTTGAAATATAAAACATTCAGAGAGTTCGACTTATGGAAGGTTTAGTACTCATTGCTTCCTCTATTATTCGTCAGACATTATATTGTAAAACAATGTAATATTAATGACGCATCATATGAAAAATATACGAATACTCGTTACCCTTAATATCGATTGCTCTTTTTCATTAAAATGTGCTCTGATAACGAAAACTGAGTTTTTAACTAAGCTAAATAAACGTTATGGCGAGGAAATGGTATTTAAATAACTCCTTTATCATTTAAATTCGTTCAAGTGGAATTTTGCACTATCTCTAGGTTAAATATTGTTAGGATTTATTTTGAGAATTGTAAAAAGTTACTTTTTTCTGTTTTTATTGCAAATGATTAATTTAATTTGTATTTTAAAAAGTATTTCTATCAAAGATAATTAAAAGCAACAAAAGATAACGTTAATAAATTTTAATTTTATATTAATAACAGCAAATTTAGCATTTTATATTGCTCACTTTATAAAAATAGACATTCGACTATGTTTAGATTATTGTTAATCTCTGTATAAAGTATATGCAAATGTCTTAAAACTAAAATATTTCATTACATTATATTAGTAAAAATGATAAATGTATATACAATTTTGAAAATAATGAACATGATATTTCATTTGAGAAGTAAAATTATTTGTTTTTAGTGATAAATATAGCAAATATTAATTATTTCTTATAAACATTAACGAAAATATATATAAAATTTTACATCACCTTTTCATCAATCAATTTTAACGTGCAACGAAAACATTTTATTTACACTAAATATACATCTAGTTCAGGATTCTCACTTAAACGATTTTTATATGAATAATTTTTTATTAAAATTTAGATAATGTTCTAATAATGTATAGACAATATATGAATAATCTAAATGTTATTTATTTAATCAAAACATTTAATCGATATTAATCAGTGAATAATCATTTGTTTAACTATTTTCGGTTACATATCACATTTATTTGTCTGAATACTGTGTTTATGCTCTAGTGTGACTGTTAATATTTTGATCTCTTGTTAGATACAGACCAAAATTATTTTATTACCAATGAAGCCGTTGATTCATTATTCTACATCGATGTATCTTAATTTTCTATCGAAATGAGTTTTATTCGTTTCTGATACTGTATATTTTTGTTTATCTTATATTATCAAACTAATAAATTTTTGTAATATTAAATTTCCTTCATTATTTCTAAAATGTCTAACGACTATGCCCACATGTCGTCTTTTTAGAAGAATATTAAAATATTAAAATTCAATACATAAAATAATTTTCATTCAAATTTTCTGCATTATTCGTAGTATTTTTGTATGATCCATTTATACTTAAGAATTTCATACTAATATCAAAATATACCAATTTATTTCACAAATTTATTGATATCATAAATAAACAGAGAGAAAGAAAATGCACTAAATAAATGACAATACCTTTAAGTGATGAAATAATAGTAAGTAATGTGATAAGATGACATGTGTTGTGTGAAATTGTTCTATATCTTACTTCTATAAATGTTAAATCTTACCACCTTATATTACCCCGCTGTTATGGGTATTACTTAACTAAAGCTTATTCCATTTAATATTTTCAGAGTAATTGCTTTATCCTTATATGCCGTAATGATTAAATTCCAAACATTTTCAACAATATTTTTATCTCCATTATTACCGTTTTAAGCTTATTTCACATATTCTTTGATTATATTGACAGTTTGTCTATTTAAGGTATATTTTATCGAAATCAATACAATTTTCTAAAAAATATTTCCTCATATCAAAAACTTATACGCAAATTATTATTTTTATTGCAAAATAGTATCAGTTATCATTAAATGATATAATAATATATAATAAAAAACTCAAATAATTTACAATATCAATTGATTTTAGTTGCCAATATTAATATAAATATTAAAGTACAAATATTTAATGCTAATAAAACATGCAATTTTAGTAAAATTATTTCAAATATTAAATATTAACTTTTGTTCACGAGTTGAATTGCAATACAATTTTTTATATTATATTAATAGAATTTTAATTAATTTTAAGTCTCGCTTGAATAAATAGAGATTAAATGTATTTTATCACATTCAAATCGAAGGTTTGTTATTAATATGAAATATTTATTATTTTTAGCTCTGTTTAGAAAATGGTGTATCCTTTTTGCAAAATCAGTTGGTCACTTATTTATGGTGGTACCATTGTTTAGATAATATTGTTTATCAATGTATAGAATTAAAATGATCAATCGTTACACGGTTTTTTATTTTCGAATTTAAATTATGAAGTATTTGTTATTTCGCTTGGTAACTTCAAATGGTTCTTTGTTTATTGAATTTTATAGAATATCTGGTTGAAATGTGTTGTTATTTTCAAAGGGAAAATCAAAGCTTTGAGGCTTGCAAACAAATATTAGGAAGTCTGGCTCTACAAATACCGACGCAATGCTTGTCGTTTAAAAACCTTATTCATTTTTTACACACAAATTTCTCGGTTTTCATTATATATAAAAGCGCTCGTCGAATATATCTGGTTGGATGATATTTTAAACATTAACTAAAATCAACGATGACATATTTTAAGTTTTCAATAGTGCAAAAATTATTTTGAAATATGCAAAAATTCGTCAAAAATAAATACACTGTTGTTGTTTTACAGTTGATATTCCCTGGTGTATCAATGTTAATAAAATTACCGATAGCGTTTTAGATCATCATTTATTTTCATAGGAGTAAATATTAGTTTTATGCTAGCGCCAAAATCTTTGGCTCGTTCAATTTGTGCACCAGTAGTAATTCATTGTCTGAAAATACTTATTAATAATAAGTTTGCATTATTCCTTAAAAGGAAGTGACTCAAGTGACAATGCTTAATTGATAGCAATATTTCAAATCCAAGTATTTGTCTGTCATATTAGTTATTACTAAATTCCTAATCTCAAAAATGATGATCTATTGTTCTAATTAGGAAAATGTTTAATCCTTAAGTAAATTTATCAACTCAGGTTGAATAATGTTAAAGTTATTCCATTAAAGAGATAATGACATATGTCAATAGTAGTGGCATATTGCCATTCTGCAAATATTATTCTATATAGAAGATTGTACATATTTTTTTAATGTTCAATTTTATTTTTATATCAATGTCGATTGAGATAGTTGTTATGCAATAATGATTGTAACTTGGCCATATGTGAGATTAATGAATGAACTTAAGTTGCAAAAAAACTTAGTATTTATTTCTTTTAAAGCAAATCATTAATTTATTTTATCTCAAAATAAAGGTAAAAATGAAAACAAATTATTTGGATGAAACTAAGATTTGTTCACTATTGACATTAACTAACATCTGACTAGTTTTCTAACGATGTATAATTGTAGCTCATCAAACTTTTGGTAGCTCTACCGCATCACTTGCCACTATCATTGAGAACATTTCTTCTTGATTAAATTACGATAAATAACAATAGGAATGTAAATAAATTTTACACACACATATATATTGTATATAATTTTATGAGATTGTGATAGTATCAGTCATTTTTAAAATATATTGCTCTGTATATTTGAAAGAAGAAATGTTAACTATAAAAAATATACATAATATTTAAGAGTAATAATTGAAAATTTAGGAATAATAAATATATTTAATATAAAAGAAGCTGGAAATTTGAAAACGTATAGAGCAATATTTTATTTCATAAAATATAACAGAACCAATGGTTAAATATATATTTCCTATATATATGAACAGAGGTACATTTGTTTGAATTTGAACATAAATATTAAATTTAGCTACAATTAAATAAATACAAAAGCAATACGAACTTCGGAGAAAAAAATGTCATAAATTCAATCCATTGTTAATGATAAAACATTTTACTTTTGAAATGTATTTTTAACTTATAAAAAAAAGAACATTTGTATAAAAAATTATTGTCAGTTCAGGAGTATGAATTTTTATAACAAATTTATATACAATTGTATTTTTACACGAACATTTCTTAATACTTTCCTTTTACGTATTTATAATGTAATGCATAATAAGCCAAATACATAAATTTTAATTATTAATGTTACATTTAATCGAAGAATTTTGCACTTGCATAATAGCATATTTTTATATATATTTTAGAAGAATTTTGAGATAACTTACACTGAATGTCTGCAGAATAACTAAGCAGGATGAGTTGCAAGTTCTACTGATAAGAAGGAGTCTGTACGTGGTAGTACTCGAACGATGAACCGAGTTACAGATGTTCCAAGCGTATATGGTACATCGCAGGCAACAGCTTGACTGTTATGATTATTCCTTACGCTTAAGTAATGAATGGTACCTAAAAAATATAGTCTTTGTTCATTTCATGTATATTTTATTCAGTTACGTATTTCAGATTGCAGTGAAAAGAAGTATAAACTTTACATCTTATTAAATTAAACTAGTAAATATTGTATATAGTGATATTATCGATATAAAATATGTTCCATAAAAATGTACAAATAACTAAATATATAGTCGGTTACATTAAATTCAGCATGATATATTACAATGAATTTATTTCATAAATATCATTTAATTAACGTAAGATTATTTTAATAAATATTTCTCATATATATTAATTATATAAAATACAAACCAAAAATTAAACTATCATATAAAAATCAACAAATATATTATTGTGATTAACAATCAATTCGAAATTAAATATGCTACTTTATTTAAAAATATATAATGTATACTTTCATATATTTGTATAACATTTTACAAGAGTGAAATAGAATATATTTAACTTACATATCTTTTTATTTGTAAGTGATCTTACTTTCAATTATATATTTTATTATTGGAAAAATACTATTTTTTCTTCAGAAAATACAGAATATTAAATTTCGTGTATAAAAAGTTTTGAGATTAACTAAAGCTTTAAACCAATAAATGACAGTGTGGTTTATTCTAAAAATGTTTTTCCGTTTTGGTATATTCTATTGGTATTGCATTGCTATTCACGTAATCGCTGTAGAAAAGATTTATTAAGGTGTATTTATTTTCTTTTTCAGAAATAATAAAATTTTATCCAATGAAAATACCAAGAATCTGTTTCCACTTATTATTATTATTATTATTATTATAGACGCATTTTTATCATATACACATATTGATCAATTTCGTTCTTCCCCATTTTTACATTTACAATATAAAATGATATTTTTGTATTTCAAACGTTCTTTGAATTTCATTATTTTTCAATTGCTAATATTATACTGCTTAATAAGAAAAACTCACCGGATTTTACTGAGAAATCCACCTCGTAAAAACTGACGAAGGAATCATAATTCGTAACTTGCAGAGTTCTTCTATAAACGGTTTCGTCAGCGTAACGTTTTCCAATGATTAAGTCGCCGATAAATCCTATTTCATCTTTATTAATTCCATGTTGCTTTGGCTGCTGAAACAAATAGTAATACAATGATCAGTTTTAACTATAAGAAAAGTTATCGAAAACAAATCATGGTAATGCATAAAAAGTAATTTATTTACTAATAATTTAGAACTATATCTTTTACATTATAAAATTCTTTCGTATAAAAGTCAATGTTATATCATATAATAATTTATTAGATATTTTTTTATAATTTACCGTACTACATTTGCTAGATTCGATCAATAGTAATTCAGTAATTTAGATATCATTAAAGCATATGATTCAATCACTGGATATTAGTTGTTGCATCAGTGTAGTAATTGACTGATATTGATTCAACTGAATCGTAAATAATAATTGCACAATTATATGTTTAAAAGTGATTGAACGTGATTGAATGTTTAATTGTTTTGCAATAACACAATTGTTTTAATGATACAAATTATTTTAAAATCAAATTCTATAACTTATTTAAAACGATATGTGTTATGGAATTGGATGTTATAATGTTTCATTTATTGCGGCAAAGAATAGGTACATGATTAAGACAACAAATTACAAGATTACCAATTCATCTCCAGAGATTATGTCGTTGTCGTTGAGCTTAAATGATAAATGCTTCTTCGGAGCTTCGTAATTCGTTTCAGCTAAAAGAACTCTGAATAGCAGGAAGATGACGATCAACTGGGCCATGATTGACTGACACAATAACCGTAGGCGAATACGTTATTTTATACGAATATGTGAAGGTCGTGTACCATGCCAGGTGCACTTATCATTGAAAAATTTTCTTCTTCGTCACTCTTACTGTAGGTTCGTGGCTCTTTTATTTATATATCGCTCCTATTATTCAGTGCGTGAGAGTCATACGGATCAGCTATTGTAATGATATTGATTATCACCAGCTACGAGTTTTACATAGTAATACATAAGGTGTAGTAGTCTACAGAGCGTTTGAAAACTGTGTGTACATATTGCATTATCAGTATGGAAAGGTAATATTTCGTAACATATCAATTACTTTTCGAGATTAGAAGAACGTACTTATGTGGGCTCAAAATAAGGATGCGAGATAGAATAGAGGTTTGAGAAAAATCGTTTCTTTTAATTACAGCATAACTTTATTCTGATGTATACCAAAAATACTTGGGCTTCAGTGAACATTGCTCCAGTCTACTTTTTAACATATGCCAATTAGATGTCTCAAATATGTTTATACTGAAAAAAAAATTTTTTAAACTGTACGCCTAAAGTTAAGTAGTTAAAGTAGTTAAAAATCATTACAATTACTTTAATTATAATTTCAATTTTTTTTCAAATATTTTCCTTGTTATAGAAGTTATAATATTAATGGTAATTATAACATTATGCTAATATTTATTAAAATTTCGTAAAGAAATTTATAAGTAAAGTAGTATAGTGTAATATATAAATTGTGTATATTTATATAAATGTTTAACAAGTGTTATATTTTAGTTTTCAAAAGTTACATATTTTGTAACTATATTAAAAGTGCTATAAAATTATCTCAATTTAAAACAATTAAACGTAGAAATTTATGAATCATTAAAATATTCCTGTTGAAATGATATATATTTTTAAATTATAAATATTCTATTTATTATTTATTAATTATGATACTTTTTTTAATTAATTATGAGTGGATGAAAACTATAAGGTATTGTAAATTTAGTGTAAAATATGAGTAAATAAATGTTTGTAAATAAATTTATTTACTTTTATGTATAAAGTTATTATTGTAAATGAAGTATCACGACAAACCAAATAATATATTCTGTATAGAAAAAAATAAATTATGTACGTTGAATAAGCGAAAATTTGAAAAGAGAATAACTTAGGTATCAAGATGTTTTTAAGAATACCCTTAAGGCGATTATCCTAGAGATATATGAGTTGAATATCCAATGAAAAATTCAGAACAACATGGACTTTAACCGTGCATTTTCCTCTTTCATTCTTACGAAGTGAGAATACTGCCTTAAGGCGCACTTCGGTTTGTCTTTACGAATGCTTCGAAAGACTTTTGTCATGGTCTGTCAATTTTTCTTCACATTTAAACGACGTGAAAAAGAGAACATAGCGTCACGAAATTTATTTATTTTTGCTAAAAATTTTTTATGTCGTTTTATGTATAAGCCTTAGAATTCTTACAGAAAACCATAAAATAATATTAAATTGTATAACAATTAGTACACATTTTCGCACACGAAAATTGCAGAATGCTATTTTCTGGAAGACAGATTTTACCAGTACTTTTTCACTAGGTTTTGTATTAAAAGTATACAAGATTTTCTATTTTAATAATAGTTTAATGCTTACTATTTTGTATAAAATAATACAATTCAATTTGCTGGCTCATTAATTTTAAACTAGTAACGAAAATCCATCTGAAATGTTATGAGTATTAAGAAACTTAGCAAACGAAACAAACGAGAAATGGAATTTTTTTACATCTATTCATACATGAGTCATGTATATTTGCCATAAATACACCATATATATTATTATTTATTTATTTATTTATTATGTCATTTACTTTATATTTAAATTTTGTATTATTATTTAAAAGGTAATTAAGAACATAATTACTCCTTAAATTATACTAATGAAAATCGAACGTCAAGTATTTTTTTACTTCTAAGGTTTCTGATCTTTTATCGATCAGTTTTTAAAGAAATTACAATCCATATGCACAATTTATTACTTTATAGTGTAAACTGAATCAATTAGTATAATTTAAATATAAAATTAGGAACATAATAAATTAATAAAATTCTAAACTTAATTCACTGGCTAAAACTTATCACCACGGGATGTTTGAATCACATAAATTAGGGTGAATCACATAATATCAGTCCCCTTACCCATGGTACAAGTTTGAAGAAAATCGTCAAAATGTACAATAAAACAACTAGTTCTCCAATTTTTATAAATAACAAATCATATTTTACGCAGAAGCAAGAAAAATAGTGTATTTTCAACAAACATTGAAATATGAACGAATATTTTAAACTGAGAAAAATCAAAACTATTATTGCCAATAAAGTTAAGTTCATAAAATCAAAGTTCAATAACGAAGAAATACAAAAAATAAATCAAATTTTAAATTGTAAATTATATAAACTAAACAATACAATAAAATCAAAATTAAAAAATAACTGCAATAATTTACGTAATAAAACATATAATTCCATATTTATTTTGTAAAATATAATCACTCGAAGTGGGTTAAAAATTTAACAAATGCTAATATTCCTATTTATTAACAAAATATGAAATAGTAAGTAGTTTAGAACAAATAATTCAGAATTTGTAAGTGAACAAAAGAACTAACCTTAGAATTGTATTACTAATATCTACAAAAAATATTAAAAATAGCAATAAGATTAGTAATAACGAAAAATAATAATGCCAATTTTAATAGAATTAATTATGGAACTGTAGGAAGAAACAAATTTAAAAAAAAATACAATTTCCTGTTAAGTTTTTCGATATATATGCAAAAGATATTATTATTTGTATTCCTAAAGATAAAGAATAAGGTGTATTCAACATTTTTATCAGTTATTATCCTAGAAAAAAATTAAAATAGCAAAAAAAATGAATACATCAATAAGTTTCCTAGATGTTATGTTGATGATAGAAAATGAAAACACAATAACAAACTAGTTTAAAAAACCTACATGGTCTGGTCGTTTTCTTAATTATTTTTCGCAACACAATGAAAGCCAAAAAAATATCTATAACGTACAATTTCGTAGACAAAATTAAAACTCTGAGTGACAAAGAATTTATTAAAGATAATATTGTATTTATAACTAAGATACTTTTGAAAAATCATTACCCAGTAGAATATACAGAAAGGTACATAAAACTTAGGTCCAATTACAAAATTAATAAGCACAATCTTGATAATGCAACTATTAAAAGATACAATAATATAGTTATTCTCTATATAAAAAAATGACGTCGGATACTGGTAATAATCGGTAATTAACCGGGTCAAGATAATGGTTAATTAATGCATATTGGAGATTGGGTGGCCCATGAGGTTCCAGCGGGTGATTACGCTTTAGGCTATCATGTATAAGAGTGTGTGAATGGACTGTTGGTATGGGATGGATTCTAATGCATAGGAATGTCGGAAAAATAAAAAAGGCATTGAGTTTAATAGAACAAGCAATTTCTTATTAAGTAACAAAATGATACAGGTAATCAGTTACGTAATTGGTGCTACTGGGATCAAAAATAAGGTACCGGTTGCGAACCCTATATATCATTTCAGCGAGCTCACATATGTTATATGCATAATAATGAGTATGCAGGCCCCTTATAGGAAGAACACAGTTGAACTCAGATTCGCCATCTAGTGGAGGCGAACATGCAAGATAAAATAATTTTAATTTCAGTAAATTAAAAGATAAAAATAGCACAGATAAATCTAATGTTGAATATGAAGTATCTTGTAATGTGTGCTCAAAATTATACATAGGATAAATGAAACGATATTTTAAAAATAGAATTAATGAGCATAAATATAAAAGTAAAATAGATAAAAATAAATTTACAGCTTTAAACTATCATACAGTTAATTTTGGTCATGAATAGTATTATGATAATATCAAAGTATTATATTATAATTATAAAAAGAAACTAACTACAGAAATGATAGCAATCATAAAAAACAAGAATACTATTAACGAAAGACAAGATACAGATAACCTAAGTAATATTCATTATAGTTTAATTCACAATTAATATAATAACAACAATAATTGTAAACAATCTCTTTATAAACAAAAGCTACATATATACAATGACGTAATATTAATTAATCGGTTTTTGACGATACAAATTAATATGCAGAACACGATAATGTTAATAATTCTAACAGTAATATATATCGAAGTTTTATAAAAATTTAATTAAATTTATGTATAATGATATAAATTGTACATATTGATTGTAATTTCTTTGAAAATGAATCGGTAAACGATCCAAAAAATCAGAAGTGAAAATAATAAATTTGAACAAAATATATGATGTTCAGTTTTCATTAATATAACAAGTAATAATTTTACATATACCTAATAACTTTTTAGAAAAAATTCTAAATTTAAATAACATATATAATTATTAATTGAGATTTTTGGTCATATTTTAACCCTTAGGGATTTATTATTTTAACATTTAAGTAATAATTATATTTCTTATTGGAGTATTATAACATTATCAGACAAAACTTTTATGAGTACGAGAAAATGCATTCGACAATATATTTTTTTGTTAAGGTTGTATAATAATTGCGCGTATCACAATTTATTTAACAACAGATTTTTATAAAAGTTATACTTTTGGAAACTACAGAAGTGAATAAATTGTACATCGGTTCCATTTGGTGAAAAATTTGGAAACAAATTTTAACCTAAATGACATGTGTCATTACAAAACAATTTTTTTTTATATAGCGTTTCGAACTCGAAAGTTCATTACTTCGTCGACACAAGAACGTCATTCCTCCTGGTTTCGCGCCAGTACCGTCCACGATGTATTTTTGCGTCCGATTTCCTTAATATCGAATTGAATGTTATTTTCCCATCTACGTTTCGGTCTATGTACGATCTTGTACTGAATGCCGTTCTTTCTTGTCTCATTTGTATTACATATCTCGCTCATTGAAGGTTACGCGATTTTATTATTATTACAATACTATAATTGTGTAAAACGTGTACATTTATTTACCTGGCAATTTGACAAGAACGAAATTCTGTATTTATTCAGGAATACAATTAATACAAAAACGCCAGTAAAAATTGTAAAATAAAAAAATAGTTTGTGTACTACGAAAAATAAACACAATTCAATTTGTCAAATGTGGAATTCATGAAATAGACAAAGCAGACGATCGATGACGTTGTTTGCATTGTTACATAGATGGCGGAGAACACAACATCCTGATAGGGTAGATATGGATTAGCGCTATTGATTTTCACTTATAAAACACCTTTATGAGTGAATTTTGCATACTTTATAACGTTGTAGTAAAGTTATTAAATATAAGGTGAAATAATATTATTAATTTATATTATATTTAAAAAAATTGTAATTTAAATATTCATAGTTTATGAATATAATAATACAAAATCATAATATATGAATATTTATAACATTATATTTATTTTGTAAAACAATATATTAAATAATATATTATAATATTAAGAATTTACATATTATTTTTCTTTATTATTATTCTTGTTGTATCTTCTGACAATCAAGAATTAGGAAATTGTGATTAAATTGTCCGTGCTAATTATATTTCCAAAATGTTTCCTCACGGATAAATGATTAAAAAGAAATATTGATTGGCTGTATTGCGGCGTCTTCTTAAGAAAATCCGTCAAACTTGCCAGAATTCTCAGAAATCAATTAGTGAATTTTGCACGATGATAATATGACATCGCATATAGCCACAATTGTGACCGAATATACCAAAAACGCCAATAACTACCATCAATAAATCATCATATTCGCTGGATTTAGCACCTTATAACTTTTTTCTTTTCCCAAAAACTAAAACTACCTCTACATGGAACCAGTTTTTAGACTATTGAGAACAAAACATAAAATTCGTGGAAAGAACTAGATTTTTTAGATTATAAAATAGCTTTTTTAATATAATTTTTTTAAATTCAAAGCAGCTTTAGGTATAATAAATAGTTTGCAAGTGTATTTATGGAGAAATTCTCACTTTGAATTTCGCAAGAATTTTATATTCAATTATTTGAAACTTTAAACGAAAGCCATCTCTGTTTCTTTTTTGTGTGCAAATAAAAGTTCTTCACTTTTTATTTTGTAATTATATCTAGTTTAAACTACATGTTTTTAATTTATAATTTTTAAATTTTCTAAAAGTATTGATAATACACTTTATTTGTATTACTTTTTGATATATAATTTTCTTTTCTCAGAGAATTTTAAAATTTTTAAAAC
>JABFOX010000834.1:0-14745 GCA_022817665.1 Axea sp. ZL-2020
AGTATGAAAATTCGGTGCTGCAATGCCATGAAGCGTTTTAAAAGGAATAATAATGTTGGATTGGCGACAATTTAGCTCAAGTGAATCTAACAAGGAATGTTCTGCGAACCGCTTTCTGAACCGTTACCACAACGGTCAAGTACTACATTACGACACGCAAAATTGACCTACAAATTGACCATTAATGTGATTTTCTTATACCTCAGTGCATGGATAATGTGTTTGCTTGTTTGTTTTTCATCATTGAACTAACTTAATTTTAACACACAACAACGTTGACTTAGCGTTGAAATTTGGTAGTTCAAAAATTCTTTTCTTTCCTTTATTCCACAATTTCAAAATTTATTTAATCAGCCTGTTACCAATTTTCACAATATTACATCTGAGACATGAAGCTTCAACAGATGATCAACTTTGCTTTGATTATAAATCCAAATTTTTTGTTCACTTTATTACCATCAATGCAACTTTGCTGAACGATGCAACCTGATTTCTGGCCCTCCGAATTAAATTTGAACTTTGTCATTTAATCAATAATTAATAATCCCTTCTCGACGTCCGGTAAATAGTTTTATTCGACAACAAATTTATTTGCTAAACTTTAATTACGAGCACCGCCGTAACGTTTCACCACCGAAAAGAAAAAAAAAAAAACCAATCTTAACTCAACGCTCAAAATTTGGTCGCAAAACAATCATTCTGATTGTTCCAATAAGCAAAACGATCACCGATGTTAATACAACGACATTTCATTAAATATGAAAATGTAATCCAACTTTAAACTAACGCAGTTTCAACGATCAGCGTTTAATAAGACCATCCGAGTGGCGAAGTATGGCCGAAGGAAGCATTTCTTATTCATTTAATTCCGACTAAAATTTATTTCACGTTAAACTATTATTGTGAAACTTCGCGTACGAACATTTGTAAAGCATCTGCCTGGCATTACCGTTTGATTCAATATCACTGAATTAAACAAATTTACGTGCATTTAATTTCATCAAAGACAACATTTGCCGTGAAAAAATTCCACGTGAAAATGTAACGCGAGCAAAACGCCGTGCAACACAATTCAAAATAATTATATGAGAAAATCAACGAGCCGTAGGGCTGTTATGAAAATATTAACGCCGGCGCTTTGTTTCGATGTCGGAGCAAAGGCACGTAACGCACCGTGCATAATCATCCACTGTAATCGCGTCGTAATTTCAAATTCAAAAATGATTAACTGAACGCGAGCCGAGTGAAACGAACGACAAAGAGTCAAAAGTTGACTGAAAGTTCAGCTGAATGACCCGTCAGTGATCAAGCCCCACTTCACCGGCGACATTCTTATTGCTGGACGCGAATCACCGAGTTATTAATTTCCGAACATCGATAGCCGTGTAATGGATCGGCGGAATTTGATTAGACCCGTACGAGTAAATATTCCGGGTTTAATCGGCAACATATACATTAATTAAATTTACTTAACACCGTATTCATTAACTTTCGGGGAAAGTATTCGCATAATTATAATGCAATTAATTATGCATTTGGTATTTTAATTAATAATATTTAGTAAACGTTGACCCAGTATTCTCGCATGTAATTACGGATCTAGTTGGCAGAAAAATTGTCCGCGTTTCCCCTGAGTTCCCAGTACCACGACAATTCGTCGACGAGATTAATACTTCGTTGCGAAAAATGAGTGACAACTGTTTAATTTCACGTGCAAATTATCGCGATTGAATCATCGCAATCATTATGAACTGATAAAGTGCATTATTCATGCGGACAAGACCAGTGGTATGTTTCACCGTCCGAACATATGTCTGCTTATAATTTTATAGATATTTTTGTTAACATCAGTTTAGAAATTACATCTGTTCTTTCAAACACTTTTTTGACCAGTTATACTGATTTGTTTCATAAGGAAATAAAACTTACTTTTCCTCTGTTTTATTATTTTATTTTATGAATTTTACACTGACGTTTCGACGTTTTATGGAGGTCCTTATCCAAAAATATAACAGAAAATCAAAAACAAGTATATGTGGAGTATCATTTTTGTATATATTAACAATATATATATTGTTAATGTGCATGTTAATTATTTATAAAAAGCAAAATAACTGTATTTTAAAATTTTGAAAACAAAACATAAATGTGATAAAACAAAGTAAAGTTGATTTAGGAAATAATATTATTTTGAAGAGGAAAAATTAAAAACTGACGTGAAATTTATCATACTTAGAAATATTTATTATTACATGTCTATAAATATTGATTGATTATCAGAAATTGTTAATTATTTTATAAATCTGTACAATGTAACACACATGACAAACGTACACAATGTACAGATTTATAAAATATTTTACAACTTTTAACAGTCAATTAATAATAATAGATGCATAATAAGAAATATTTCTAAATATGATTTCATGTAAGTTTTTAATTTCTTTCCGTTCAAAATACATGCACAATTTTGTTTCATAAAACAACTTTACTTTGTTTCAGTACAATGATATATTTCGTTCTCCAAATTTCAAAATAGTGTTTTTGCTTTTCATAAACAATTAGCACATGACGTTTATATATATTTATATAAGAACAATACACCACATATACTTGTTTTTGATTTTCTCTTACAATTTTGGATAAAGGCCTCCATTAAAGGTCGAAACGTCAATGTAAAATTAATAAAATAAAATAATAAAAACGAGGAAAAGTAAGTTTTATTTCCTTATTAAGCAAAAATCAGTACAGTTGATCGAAAAAGAGTTTTGAAAAAATAGATATTCCTGTTCACTTTTATTATTTAGTTAAAGATTGATTCATGCCTGCTAAGTTCAAATCCCAGTTTTCCCGCAACGAATAAAAAATTTCCCGATCCATAAATTATTATTATTATTAATAATTAACATCGCATTTGATGTTATCATATGCACAAGCATAGAACTCGAAAGGAGTGTTTATTTTTCCGTAGGACAGATAAATAATTTCGTATCCTATGTGCAGTATAGTATTAACAACATCCATAATAAGTGAAATATGTAAACGCCAAAGTGCAGTTTAATTAGTATGTTTGACTAACTTGATGTGCAATTTACGTTGTGTTGAAGTACACGTCATGACCTGGAAGAATTGCATTATTTAATACCGCTGTGTTGCAATTAATCGTACCGAATTTGACGCTCAGAAAATTACTTATGCAAAAATTAGCGCGACATTTACGAAGCAGTGTCAACGTTTCTTTATTCAATTAACGTGAATTTAACAGAATATTAATTTTTTGTGGCGAAAGCTAAAGTGGCTCTTACTCTTGTTGGTACGGAATATTTTTTCCTTCAACGAAGCTGTGACGAAATTTAATAGAGATGCGCTGTTAATATTTTGTTTATGAATCAACGTTGTATAAATGTTGACACCGTGCTACGGACACTTCAATTCATCGCGCTAATCGCGTTGCATATTTGTTGAATTCAGTGTGATTTTGCAGTTTGAATTTTACATCAATAATAAAACCTTGGTGGTTAAACGTTTGCAAAAATTTGTCATTAACAGTTTATTGTTCATCAACAATGATCAAACGTTGGAATAACGTTACATTTCTGCTGAATTTACTGCGCTACTTTCAAGAATTATAAGAAAATAAAATGCACACTTTTAGTCAAGTATTTTCACCTACAACCGCTTGCACGATGACAGTGCACTTCTGCTGAGTTTACTAAAATTATAGCAGACTGAATTTTATGATTGTATTAAATTTAATTATTTTCAAAGTAATGAAAATTTCGCTGTAAAGAAGTCATGCAGCATTTTGAAACTTTTAATAGACGTTGTAGGAGCGTTATGAAAACATTAAATCGGCATTGCATTTATTATAATGCTTTATAGCAAACTACGTTGCTGTATATCGAATCAGTTTAACAATATATATATATATAATCTAAAGCAGCGCGGGAAAAAAAGTTATTTTTTAATTAATACATTTCTTGTAACTCGTCGTTGTTGCAACGTTACAGAGACATTGAGTTCGTGCCGAATTCGTTGCCATTTTTTATATGCAATATTTTGCGTGTTTCTTTTTATCTCTCTATAAAATGTATTACAACTGTATTATTAAAGGAACTAAAACACAAAGTGTAAAATTACAAGAAATTTTTTTGCACGGTTTAAGTTTCGGAGTAATTAGAAAGAGCTTTTATTAGACCTTGTAATACAAGTAAAATTTTAATTAAATAAAATTGTGTACACGCACACGCTGTAATGTAATATTAATTATTATTTATAATAAATTATTTTACGACTTATTTTTCGCGGAGAAGTATTATTCATTTTGAACTTTTTACATGTATTTATAAAACATTATTGCAAAGTTAAATTTTATTTTTAATAAAGCCTCTTGTACAATAAAAACCAGTACACGTGCATTTCAATGAAAGCTTCTTATTATTCTTTACATGAAAGTTTTGTTCGTAATTACCGGTTTTCATAAGACTAAACGTAAAAAGAGGTCAATATTGAAATAACGTTTTCCATAACTAAATAATCAATCATTTTCACAAATCAAATGCTTTTCAATTGCAAAATTTCACTTCTTTTACTCCGACAAATTATTTCGTGTAACAAATGATTAATACCAATTATTAACGTTAATACTATTTATGATCTGTTACAAATCTCCTGTAGCAAAACAGAAACACGTCACGAAGTTCATTTAGTGTCCAAACGCCGTTCACAACACCAGATAAGCGTGCACTGTGCATCTGGAGCAATTTTATGCATTCAATGTCTTGACAATTTTATGTACTATGACAATTCCCTGACATTTGAAAAAAATCTATATCATTGAATACGCGTCGCTCAGACATTTTCAAGTTGATTCTATGTTTTGACAAATTTCTTTGTCGTTGCAACGTTCGGCCGAACAAATCTCATCGTAGATTGAATACACCTTTGAGAGACGTCCTAGACGTTTTACTAGCATACGTTTGACATTTCAGAAAGCGTATTCTCTCGCGTTGTTCTTACCAACAAAATAGAACGATGAAAGCGAAACACATCGAATTTCCAAACTGAATTGTTCGCTTACCGATCTCGAAACACTTTTGTAAAATACCACCGTACTGAAGCCTGAACAAGTAAAAACTGTTATAAAAAATGCTTCCGCGCTTGCTTTGCGGAACAAACAAATTTACTCCACTTTGCCAGGTGATTCGCAAAAAATCGAACCTTCCAGGAAGCTCATTTTTCAGGAAGTTGTTTAGTTCATAAATTGCGTCAAACGCAAGGCGCTCGGAAAAAGAACTTTCGGACAAGTAGTTGTACGGGTCTGAATAGTTGAGAGGACAAACTTGGCAAGCACGAAGCGTGTCTTCCGGTGTTTACGTGTGCCTTAAGGAACACGCGACAAAACCCCTCAACTTCGTCAGTAATGTTGCAGCGGCAGTCGTAGTCGCGTTATAATGCTCCGCATCCGGCGAACGCCGAGAACGTCTCTGGCTGAGCAGAAACGCGCGACGGTGTTATAAAGCCACCCAAGAGTTAACTTTTCCCACGAGACAAAATGCTCGCCGCGATTATGTGAGCCAAAAAATAAACCGAGATGCCATGAAGCATCGCTTGCGATATCTCCGGGCGACTTTTCTTGCTTTTCGTTCAGTCAATTTTCGAGTGCTACGGTAACACGAAACTAAACGCGCAGAGGACTGAGAACCAATACGTGATTTGTGTCGTTATATTTGTGCGAATTCGAGCATTTCTTTTCAATCCAGTTCGTTGAGAAATAGGAGATTTGTGTGACGCGTTTGAGTGGTATCAAAGATGGATACTTTGGTTTGACAACTCTTTCGCAACGAAATTGAAAAATTGGGGCACGCGTTTGCGTTATTTCAAAATTCAATTTTTCTTTAATGGAGTAAATTTGTTTTGTATGATCATTATTAAATGCAGTGGATTTGTGGATTTGTAGATTGCATTGGGCATGGTTTGTGCTTTAAGTTGTTTGATTTGTATTTGGTATTATTCAGTAATACTTTTAACTTGCGATGGAGAAATAAAAAAAAAGTATTACGACTCTTTTGTATGTAAAAATAAACAAATACTTTTAAAGCGATTACTGAAATTTAAGCAGAGTCGTTTAAAGTTAAGCTAATTTTCTAGGCGAGATAAAGGGAAAAAAGGACTCGGTTATAAGTAAAAGGAAAAATCTTTTAAATCGTGTAAAATGACTTGTCTTATTAAGACCCGGAGAGTTTTGTTTAAAATTAACAAGCTTCTCTGCTTTTAAGTTTTAACGAATTAACGAATTAATGGAATACCAATTATTATTTTCATGATTAATGTTATTTTGAACAGTTGAAATATAAATCAAATCCTTTTTTATTAGTTTTGCTTATAAATAGCAAAAATACAAAAATACAAAAATCTTGTAAAAATATTACGCAATAACTTGTACTACCTAAACCAGTTGCATTGCTCGACATAAATAAATGTTTAATTTATTACAAATTAATGTTTCGTAATGTTTAAATTTCTCCGAATATTTTTATATTAAAATTGTACATGTCAAAAGAATTCAGGTTAATTAAGGCCACATTATATATTTATTTGGAACGTAAATATATAAAAATAAACATGAAACTCATTAAAACCGCAACCCAATGAATACATTGTTATTCAACAAAATTATAGCATTCAAATGAAATTTATTAATTTAAGCATAACATAAGCATAAAATTATAGCATTCAAATGAAATTTATTAATTTAAGATGGACTCAATTAATCTTTTTACACGTTCTCTGTACTGTGTTCTAATTCATGTAAATAAATTAAATCAATTTAAAGATACAAAGTATTTTTACATTATAATTTTATTATTTCAAATATAATATATTTATTCTAAAACGCACGTGCAGCAAAAGATAGAAAATACGAAATCAAAATTCAAGTCATACGTCTTATACAATATATATAAATATATTATTATTGAAAAATATATTATTGTTGAAAAATAATTTTTAAACTTACATTAACAAAGTTTACTTGACTTATTATTCAGTACATCTTTTGACATATTGAAATATCTCGTACCGAACACAAACATATAAAAACGTTACGGTGACATTTATTAAATGTTTTAGATGTCTCATAAATGTCTATTAAACATTCAGACTATCTTTTGTTCAATAAGAAAAACATTTGTTTAAGTTTCTATGCGATAATTACTGTTTCGTCAGTTTTTCAACCGATGATAAACATTTTTTCATGATTATATTCGTGAAAAAATATATTACTTAATCGACCTTTATTATAAATGTAATTATCATTATCATTAATACATTGTGTAAATGAATATCATCCAAAATTATCAAAAATCTTTCTTCGCTTATAATACTGAAAAACTCAATTTGTAATCAATAATATAGATAAAATATTAAAACTTAATAATTTCTTTACATTTTCAAGTAAAAAATTAGTAATTTAAAATACAAAGCATTCATGCCTTTGTAGAAACTAACACAAGTAGCCAGTACTTTTGGATTAGCCTTCAATTGATCACATATTAAGGATGTCTCTCTAAGAGAAAAATAGTCACACTGAAATCCTTGCAATTATACAATGGTTCTAAAAAGTGAATCTACAAAAGATTAAAAACTGTATTCTCACTTCCATTTATGTGTCATAATAATTGTATATTACACTATACGTATTCCATTATACATTTTATAATAATTTTAATTTCCAATTGTAATTCTTAATTCAACATCTAAAGGAGCTAATATTTAGTTAAAAAGAATTATTGTAAACTTGAAAAATGATGATGCTTTTAAACGAAATGTCTTTTATTATATCAGATTTATTTTTACATTTTCATTTGTAATATTTTTTCACTTTGCAATTATCTGTACCTGTGAGAAAATCACATATTACCTTTATTAAAAGCAAAAATGTCTTTTTTTTCTAATTGAATTCTTAACCCAGCCTTTACTCGAACAAGTTGTAAAGACAATTACAAAAAAAAAAAGATCTAAATAAAGAATTGAACTTCAAATGTCAATGCATGCACTCAATATCAACATGTTGCATTATAAACTATGAGCGTAGAATTTGAATATTTGATGACACAAAGTGTATGTACATAAATTCTAATCTAAATCATACACAAATAATCCTACAGTTTTGTTGCAATTTGAGTGCGGTAATATTTTCACGAATAATGTACAAACTTTGTCCCAATATTTGTGAACTACATTTAACGAATTAAATTGGCTCCACTTTATTGTGCACGACTCTAACAACTCGTTAAAAAATAATAAAAAAAAAAAACAATTTTTGTAACTCATGTTTTTAATTTCAATTCTAATTCTAGTATGTGAATAAAAATAATTTGAGCAAATTTCAATTTAAACTACAAAATGAAAACATTCTTAATTTTCGATGTTATCATTTATCTTTTTATCATCAAATACTTTTTTGTTTGTTTATAAATTCGTAAGTATCGTTTCATTCTTGAACTTCAAGAATTCCTTCATCAGTTTATGTTAATCAGTTAAAAGTAACGAAATAGAAAATTACACCGAAAAAATTGTATAATAAATATATAATTATACAAAAAAAAAAAATATTTTATGTTTCAACGCAGAATCAACGTCAATAAAAAGTTAATCAAACTAAATTTACAATGCACCAGTTTAATATTTTCGCGCAGAACGTAATTGTTACTCAATGTGAAAGCGTAATAAACTATCATAAAAAGTAAAGGATTACTGTCACTTTCGACTATGAAAACAGCACAAACAAACGAGTTCCATTCAGTAGCGAATGCTAATCATGATTGTCCATCCAGCGAGTATTCCTCTCGTGGAGCACGAAACTCGTAATTAATTAAACTATCAGCCAAAAGGTGTGGATGAGTATACAATCAATTAAACGTCTAATTTGAATCTGCCGTTGCCACGCAACAACGCGTCTCCAATTATCTCCAATGTGGAGAGTTTCGAAAGACAAAAATACGACTGTGCAATTGCGTTTGGCACGTGCAAAAAGGCCGGTGAGGTCAATCTCTTCGTTTCACCGTGGCTGATTCTTTTTTTCCCTCCGAGAACTTCCCTCCACTCGCAAACACCGGCAACAATTTTTCAATTTTACCATTGAAAATATCCAAAAACTCGCGTTTCCACACACACACACACCTTTCATCGCAGTACATTTTTTCCTACTGTGCAAATCCTTCGACACGCGACCAAAAAGTTTTTCGAAGAAAAAGATATATTACTGCAATACTATCATGAATTTAAACGCATACATTGAGATAATTGTACACGTCTTATTTCCATTATCTTGGTTCTTCGATCTGAAATATAACGAGTGGAATGCATAATCATATTCCAGTTGGTGAACAAAGTACTACACAAGCATCGTTTAATTACGGAGGAATTCTGCTGCGAATGTTCACGCGCGCGTACAGGTGTTCATTATTTTTTGCGACTCAACAAAATCTTCTTCGAAAGCGTGAGTTTAATTGAAGTTCGTTGCGTGCATTATTTTATCAATTCCAAATCCAAAATTTCAGCAAAGAAACAGAATCGAACGATGCTGAGGATTGGAAGTAACTTCATGAATGTTGCATGATGGCTAGAAATCGAATTTGTACGAATGAATTCATAAAGACGGTATTCTAAAACAATTAAGAATGCAAATGACTCCCGGTATCGAGTTTCTTTTCAGCCCCATCTCCATCTTTCAACCTGTATTATCCGTAAAACCATAAGGCTTCCTTTGTTCCTTTTTTCTGTACAATCCGGTTGCATGACTCCTCACCTCGTGTAAAACCCCGAGACTTCGTCGTAAACAACATTGCATTGGCGCACTTCGATTACCAAAAAGTGGCACGCTATAAGATACATCAACGTTCGAAAAAAAAAAAAACAAAATTAATCATTTTAATACCAATAAATAAGAATCAAATTAAAATATACTTTTATTTTTATTAATTATTGCTAATTACTCTCATTTAATTTATGTTTATAGAGTCAAAAATCCCCACTAAATGTATTTGAAATTCCATTAAAGTGCAAAGTCAATTCTAACAAAATTTAAAAGGTAATAGTTGAGGGAAATTTAATCAATGTTAATAACTAAAACCATTCGAACTAATGAACTTTTACTTGAAACTTTAATCATTTTCGCTAGATTTTTGTGCCAGAGTATGTTTGCGATGTATTCCGCGGGATTTTCAATCCAGAAATAGGTATTTATTTTCAAATTGCTGAAGCAAATGCCCTGGTTTGAATTATGAAATACGTCATTTTTTTTATTTCTTCATTGGACGACCAACGTTGCCACCGAACGATACTTCATTGGTAATCGATGCCCGCATACGTATCAATGAAACGCGACACATCTTTTAATCTTATTTACAACTCTGTATACGATATGAATGGAAATGAAGTTTTGTTTTGCGTTGCGTGTAATTATAATTAATTTCTCATAATAAACCATTTTCATAAACTTCCAGATGATCTCCTCGCCCCCAACATGAACAATAAATTGATTTGCTTATGCATTTGGTCGTATAGACTATAAATTTGAAGTTAAAACACAGCGATCTCTTAAAGTTTTAAATATAAACTGCAACTGACAGTTATCTAGCAATGTTCTCTTATGTATATAATACAATTACCATAATTTTAACTATTTGTATTTTGTATTTTTGTTCGTTTTGTTATGTTAGTATGTATATTAATTATAAAATCGTTTAAAAATCTTAGATATTGACATTTAGTTATGAACTATAATTGTAAATTTTAAATATTATCATTTTTATTCATACAGTACAAATGAAAAGTTCCAATAGTACTGTACGATATTACGATTTATACGATATCTTGTATACATACGCGTACCCATATTTTTGAGTGAAAATAATTAAATTAAAAACAATATGTTTAAAATAATGTAAAAACGTACAGTGGCTATAAATTGTTAAATCAATATTTGAGTTCAGCGCCATGAAATTTATAAGGAAATATGTAATACAATACATCGGAGAAGGGAAGGCGCTAACATATTATCATTTTTACTTCATCAAAATATCTAACAAAGAAAGAAAAGAAGAACTAATTATTTAATTTCCATTGTTTAATTTTACACTGATTCTACATCAGTTAAAATAATCGTCTTTGAATATAACGGATAATTTTTTAAATAACGAAACAATAAATTGCATTTCTTTTCTCTAGTTTAAATAATTTTAATATTGAGAAGTAATTAGAAGTTGTTAATTATGGATAAAAGGCACTTCTCCGTTGCATAATAATTAAATATCATTTATCCATTACCGCGAGTCTTGTTTCTTTTTTCCAATGAAATACCTGTTTGCAGCGTTTTATTACACTGTTGAATTTAAGTGTACCAAGAAAACGGTTTCTATTGACACACGGAGGCACGGCCGTAAAAACGTTGTCCGCGTTCTTATCGTTGGTATTGTGACGTACAAACGTAGAACAATTCGATAGATTCATCAGCAACGACAAATACATGTTTTGTGGCATCCCTCGGAATAGACAAAGAACTGTATCTACTTTCACTATTTCCTTATCAGTAAAAGTAGTACGAAACGCTTCCTGGCCCGTACTTCAAGCGTAAAGATTAAAAGCAAGTGTCCAATATGCAAACGAATGGTTTATCGTGATGCAATATTTATAGTTAATACAAAACAAAAAAACTATTCATTTTTGATGGTCGACAATTGAAAAAATCCGCCACCGCATAATTATTTTACGCGTGCTTATAAACACACGATATTTCATTCGGTGATTTTTGATTATTTATTATATTTCGAGTAGATTTTGATTTTATTTATTACTAGTAAAGCTATATTTAAAATGTTCCACCTCTCATTTGTTTATTGTTGAATTATACGCGAAAAAAGTGCTGAACGAATACACGCTTATGGAGTATTGAACTACTTGTTAAAGTAGAACCACTTTACTGATTAAAGTAGAATAAAATGCAATCTGCGCGGGATATGTGCAAAATTAATAATAATAGAAAAACGGCTAAAATTGGTATAATTGAAAAGCACATATTTTTGGCATGCAAAGTTTGGTGTTTTAAGAGATTCCAATAGCAAAAATGTTAACATGATTGTCGTACAAGTAAAAAATGCGAACAGTAATTTTTTAACAAAAAACTCATCGAAAAATTTCCCAGTTAAATTTTTATTGTTTCTTACAAATAAAGGTACGACTTTTAAGCTAATAAAAAATAGTATATTTATTGATCAAGCAATGAAAATAGTCGTTTATGTTCATATTTAAATAATGTTCTAAAATTGAAATATCTTATCAATTCAACAAACCGCTATTCATTCGGCTTCGGAAATTAGCTCGTTTAAATCCAGATTCAGCAACAATTCTTAAATTTAATTGATTTGCATCTTTTTCGGCTCATGAGTGAACAAAAGTATAAAACGTTACAAAATAGTATTTAAAATCATTATGAATTATACAGTATTGTTATGTGACGTTCGCTTAGAAATGTAATTATTTCTTCATTTCGATTGGTATATATACAGTTGAATGAAAAAAATCTAATTACACTGAATTCCATTGCATCGTGTATTCATAAATTTAATAAAAGTTCAACCTAACAAATTTTATAAGTAATTATGAGTGTATTTGATCACTGTAAATTTGGGCCTATAAACTTAACTTTTCGTAATTTCAGTATATTGTTTTAAAAAACAAATTTGTTATATAGTAAAATTTTTAGTTTCATTGTAAAACAGTTACGAGTTTAATTTTGCGTGTAATATTTCAAACATATTTTACGCAACAATATTTAATACAACTATTTATTTCTATTTGGATATCATCCATTATTAGATATTATCTTTCACTATTCCAATAAGTTATACCATTTATCGTATTACTATAATATACTCTATCTTTATTAAACTTTAATTAGTGTTTACCTTCCATAATAATTCAATTAAACTTCATTAATGTGTATATTAAATTTGAACAATATTTCATTCTTTCAGGTATTTTAATCACTTTACACTATCAATATCTTTAAATAATGCTTAGTCATAAATAGTGTTCTTATACACAATTTATATGTAAAATCAAATAATAACTAAATAATCAAAATAAACATCGAACGAAATTCATTTCATTATACGTAATTAATGCAACTATTATGGATTACTCGCGGAACTATATTTTTGTTTTAATTGAAGTGCACGATTAATTAATCCACCAACAACCATTTCATATAATATACGTAAAATTGTATTAAAAATGGTAATATGTTGAATAATAATTTAACAGAATTGATTACTTCATTTTATTAATAGGTAGATTCAATTAGTTTTGTATATTTCTATATGGGATAATTGAACTTTTTGAACCATTATCTATTATTTATTGTTTCGACTATTTCTAAGGACGATCATGAATTAGTCGAAACGTCGACAAATAATAGATAATGGTATAATGGTTGAAAAAGATTCAATATCGTATATAACAATATTTAAAAAGCTTTACTTTCAACATTTATTAACTAAGAACATTGCTTGAAAAATAATTGAATTTGCAGCGCACCTTAAGTCAGCCCTCTCCGATAGCTGTTTTTGTTTTTCACAAAAATGAAACGTGCATAAATACCTAATAAAAGTAAAATTCATATTTGTAAAGACAAATAATCATTACAAATGGATCCGTTTTTTTAATTTTCGAATTAATTTCTTCATTTCATTTCATTTATATTTTTATTTCTTAATGCTTTACACTTTTTCTTTGTCCAATTTTTTGACTAATTTTAATTAAATTTTACAATTCGACAGTGTCTTCTATAAATAATTCGAATGATTTTCAGTCGTAATCAAACTATTTTTTGTATAACGAACCAAGATAAGAACCAATATTTGACATCCACGGGTACACTTTCGATCCAAACGAAACGGAAAATCGTTCTTGTTCTCTCCTCTATCGCCGATCTGGATCAATTTCCATTTCCTAAATGTGTCAGATCTCAATGCGTATTCGATAAGAAACTCCGAGGAAATTCACGCTGTTGAAATCAATCCGATCGAAATAATACCGGCTCAGTAATGGAATTTATCGGCCTTTACGGCCTTCTTTGCGCTGAAACGTTCAGCCGTTTCGTGGAGCATCGCATCCGCGTAACTTTGACCATCTGCGAGGTTTCGTCTCGTACTTGATTCAGTTTGCGCGCATTTTCGATTTCTTCGCTACCCCTGTTTTGTTCCTTTTTCTTCTTCACACACACCGACACAAAGCCAAAAGTGACTCGCTGCCAAAGTTTGTTTGCGAAATTAAACGACAGCATTTGTAATTCGTATTGTACGAACTATCACGAATGAAAATGTGTTTGCAATTTTAAGAGCAGTTAATTCGAATGGAGGGACTGTTTTACTTTCACGTAAGGGTGTTTCACTGGAATCTTTGTTTTATCTTTGCATCTTACTGCGCTCACAACTTTTTAGCATCGGAGTAACGTTGAGTGGAATGCAAAAAATCAATTTCGAAAAGACTCTATAAATGAATAATAAAATAATCAAGTATCCTTGACGTTCCTGACGAGGAAAGGACAAAACATATCGAGCTTGAATACAATTTCTAACATATTTGTGGTTAAAGAATAGGATACAGAGACGACAAGAAAAAATTTCAAACTATTCCTCCCTTCTTTTGTATTTGTTCCGCTTTCTTTGTTTCTCACGTAAT
>JABFOX010000835.1:0-14743 GCA_022817665.1 Axea sp. ZL-2020
GAATCAAAGTGCGCGAATAAGCCGCACGATCAAACGAGTGCATTTGTCAACGTTTCGAGGAAAAAGAAAAAATGATTAGACAGTCGAAGCGTAGATTTCGAATTATAAAGGATTTAAAAATGGAATATAAATTGGAAGCCGTTTCCTTTTGATCGTGCTGTCTTATCTAGCGGCATGGCTGTTGACGAAATACCAGTATTATGAATGTATAAAATTATATTCTACCAAAAGGCGAAGGAAGCGTGATCGATGTGCGAATCGACCACTCGTTTTCGACGTGTCGGGTCGGTTAACATTAAGTCCCGCTGCAAATTGAATGTAACGATTCGTGCTTTGTAACATAATGTCTGTATAGCAAAAAACTATTACATGGAAAATATATTATACTGAATTTACGATGTAGTCTCGTTCATTTTTCTCCCTCTGCTTAAATTTTCCATGCTTAATGAGCAAGTACAATTTTGTAAGTAAATATTACTTCGATGGCTGTATGATGTTTAACGAACATTTTATTTCGTAATTAAAATAAGGTACTTTTAACACAGACAGACTTAACCTTTCACTAGGTTTAAGTGAATATAAAACACAATTTTTCTTTTTTATTTGTTTTCATAAAATATTATTTAGAAAGTATGTTACACTAACTTTAATTTGATATGACGAGAAATAAGAAAAGATCATATACGTTAGTTACACTGAATTTTCAATTGAAATACCTCAAACGACACAAATGTCAAACTACGCAAATATATTATTCTATTATATCATAACGAATTTTAAACCAACTGTAATTATTTTATCATTGTCATTATATCATTTAATCTCGGTTTGAGTGGATTGATCAATTGATACGGGAAAAGGATCAGATTTATCAATTCAAAACCCACCAAGCTTTATTGAACATTTCAGATTGAAATATTATTAAAATCTCGTTACATTCGTTTACATTTCAGTCACATGAAACCACATTCTTTATTTCAAATTTTCAATGGATTCTTACCGGAATGGTTCTTTACCCTGTTTGATATTTTTATATCAATTTGTTTAATTTTCTAAAAGTATGAGTAGATATGATAAAAAGCGGTAACTCGTAAAGATTTTTTGTGTCATTATCGATCACTGATGATGGAGCATAAACATCACGCATACGTTTGTACAAATCAAACCTGACTAGTAAGTTCGAAACAACTTCATAAAAAACAACTCCTTAATTGATGACAATTCAGAAGAGAAAGTTTCGTGATTTTTGTTCAAAGGAAGTCGTAGGGAGGACAAAGCGTGACAGACGGTTTGAGGTTGAATCATATTTGCCTATTTCCGCCGGGATAGTCAATTGCAGGGAAAAGGGTTATTTATGCCTATTACCGCAACGCAGGTTAAATTAATTATAAGAAATGAATTTAACAACGCGAACCAACGAATGGCACATTCAACCAGGCCTGACGGCTTTAAAATTGGATTAAATGAGCCCTTCAGTGGTTTGAGGGATCCAAACATTGTTTGGTTTGGGCGAAAAACGACACTCCGATTTCGATATTAATTACGCGTTTAAAGTGGAACGTCTCCTCGTTTTGTGCAACGCAAACCTGTCCGAAGAAGAACCTGTCGATGTGCGTTGAGTCGAAAAACAATCTTTACGTGATTCGGTATTTCGATGGAAATCGGAGAAGAAAGAGTCACGAGGCGAACAAAAATAAGAGAGAGGCCACGAGAGGATGTGGTTAACCCGCGGTCAAGTTGAGCTTTTGCCAGGCTTCTGCATCCTGAGCGTGCCAACAAAAGGGAATAGCGAATTGCACCGACAAAAGTAAAAGGAACGTTCTCTCGCTTCCTGTCTTTTCGTTAACCATTCGCACATTTGGATTACTTTATGAATGAAATCTCGAAATAATGCACCAGTTTGTTTTAGTCTTAACGAACGAATTTCAGTCTAATTTTCACGGGACCCTAATCGTTGTTTGTATCTAGTACAAAATAAAAGCAAAATTTCATAAGCATTTTTAGTATTTTGTGCAAAACTTGTATTACTTGTTTATCTGATTGCAGAATTGACTTATAAAAGGTACGAACGTAAAAATCTTACACCACAGTTTTTGATTTTGTTGTAGTAGCATTTTATCAAATTCTGCTTTTGCTCTGATCATTTGATCTGAAACGATCAGGTTACTAAATATAATTTATATTTAATTACCAAAAAAAACAAACAAACAAAACTTATGTATATGTATTTTTCATCCTTTATCAAATTTGATAAAAGTGTATTTCAACTGTTGAAATTTCTTCGCATATAATGAAAATACGATCAAGGCTGATCAAGGCAATATTCAACCATCAAAATTAATCATTTCAATTGCGACAATTTTATAATAAATCAGTTTGTGTCATTTATACGATCAAAACAGATAAAATGATTATGTGCAATTAAGTTTAATATCAATAAACATAAATCTGAATCGTACTTTCATCAAAACCACGCTTTCACTTTTTTTTTCTTCAGATATTTTAAGAACACCAATGATTTATAAGCTAGCACTGCCTCTCATAGTAACATGAATGACAATTCTTTTAAAGAATCTTATAAAATGTAATTCGTTTAAAATGTACACATTTACTAATTATCCCATAATTAATCCTATTTATCAAAATCAAATGGCAGATTTGTCATTTAAAAAATCATTTGAAACAATAGTCATGAATTTGCAAAATTATTACACTGATCATTTCAGTGTGTTATACATTCAAGTAAAAAATAAAAGAACTCATGGAAAGTAAAAAAAAAAAAAGAAAAAAAAAAAAACAAATAAACATAAACTATTAACGGTGCAAACAGGTCCAATAAACCTGATCAATGCTCGATATTGAATTAAACGTCATAATCGGTTTCAATTACTCTTAAATCAACATGAAAAATTGAAAATGCAGGGCGTGTTTCACTTTGTAGCTACGAAAATGAATGGCATTCAGAAATAAAGTTATTACATTAACCAAGCGATTATAATCTACATGATCGACGAAATTAATCAACGCGATTTGAACTCGTAAAATTGATGTCGAGGCAGAAACGTAATCCGTTCACTGAAAAAGAAGGGAGTAGTACGAAAAAGTGGAGGGGGGACGCGCCGAAAAAGCACCTGCCCTGGTCGCGCTATCGCATCATCGGTGGCAACGAAGAAAAGAGTCGAGGAGTCGGGTCGATCTTATCGGCGCGGCGAGTCCAGCGGACCACTTATATCGTTAATTGCTCTCACTTCCGTTACCGCGTGCGTGCGCGCGTTGTTACACTCCTGCGTGTAATACGAGCGAACTGCTATCCTTGGGCTTGACCATTAAACGGTGTTAAATTGACCTTGAAACGCAAGATTATGAAAAGAAAAGAGATCGAGATAGGGGAAAAAACGTCGGTAACAGAAGTAAAAATGAAAAAGTTTGTATGCGTATGATTAGAAAGGAAACTTGTAATTGAAACGTTCAACTGGTCGGAAAAAGTTGATTTCAGTGCAAGTTGATTTGAGAGATGATGGTTTTATGGTAATTCAGTTATCGTAATCGTAAAAGTCGCAGTACTTGTGTAGAAATTGATAGGATGTAAAAAAGCAAGCAGAAGAAGGCAGCTCCTCAAAGACATTTGCACCGAGTACAATCCTTTTTCGTTTCAAGATACTGCTTTCAGGCTCACCTAATTTTAACGTTCAGCTGACATTGATTCATCAATTTAATTTACGTTAAAGTAAAATTCAAGTAAATAATTAATCTTTCGTAAAACAGTACAATAGGTTGAAATGTCTGCAATTCAATTCAAACGAATAGTTTAATTTGATGACAATAAAATGTCTACAAGAATTAAAAAGCAAGTATACAGATATGTTTATTTTAATCAGAAAAATTAATTTCTCCTGTGTTACCGATGTTAAAAGAACTGTAAACGAGATGAAGTTGCAACTTGTACCACCTACATCGTTCAAGTCAATTACTTGCTTAAAAATATGATAGCAAACATAAAACAATTGATAATATATTAGGCGAAACTTCACTTGACTGGTTTCATTTTTGTACGCGTTTTCAATAGTGAACAAATCAAAGTGATTAATTCATCGCATTTTATGATTACGAAATAATATATGGTTTTGATCACGGAAACGAGTTTTACGATTGATTTTAACGTGCTCCATTTAACATTTTTTTTAAAAATAATAAGTTAGCTGTTTCACATTTAAGAAAATGTTAGAATAAAATAACAAACAAAGAATACTTTCATATAAGTGTTACTTACGTATTGAGTGATATTACCACAATATTATATAATAAATTGTATGGTAATATATTTATTTACAAATAAATAAAATTCAACAAAATTAAGAATAAAAATAATGTAATTACAATTGTCTTGTATTTTACGTGTGTAAAATTAATACAATTATAGTAGAAACTTTAGTTGAGTTACCAAATTTACAAAATAAATAATAATTTTTCAACTTTTAACAATTGTTCGGTATAAAGACAGTTGGTGTTTAATCAACTTTGAATAAAAATGAAATTAACTTTAATTTAATATTGCAGCAACTTGATATAAATGTCAATTTACATATGTTAAAAACGTAATTGAAAAATAGTCTTATTGTTTGAGAGATAGAAAGTTTAGATCAAAGATTGAAAAGTGTAATTTAATTTAACAAAAATTCAATTATCCCTATTTTTCCTTTTTAAATCCTCTTGTTGTCCTTGAATTTATTTATTTATTGAACTATTTAATTTAAATTTCTCCTTTGATTATTTTAGTAAAACACTTTAATAGAATTATGCTCAATCTATTATTTTATGTGTTTAATCAATACATAAAAACCAACACTTAATTTCCATAATAAACAAATAATAACAATTATTTGGTTTTTATTACAGTTTCATTGTGCCAATAGTGCCATTCTTTTTATCATTATTGTAAAACGAGTTTATTTTGTTTAAATAACTTTAATATATTTACTGATTCAATTATCATTACACCATACTTATCACGTTACATTCATATTTAAATTTTCTTACAAGTTTTATATGAGTATTAATACTTTTGTTAAACGTTGCAAACATTTTGCTTAAACGTGACATTTTTATTATTTTAATCGAACAGTTTGCAATTACTTAACCGCTTATCTTTACTTCAGTTAACAAATATTCTTCAACGTGTAATTATTATTGTTAACGTTGTCATATTTTATGGTTTTTCATATAAATCTAATTACATTCTCATAATATGCATTCATTGTATATGCATTATTGTTTGCGGTTCTGACAGTAACAAATGGTAATTATTTTTCACGCACTCTAAATATATTTTACGCTTTAAACTTAAAGAAAGTTTGCAGAACAACTTCAATTACAGAACAAAATTATGCATTCTCAATATAATTCATATGAATAAATTACAATTCGAATGTACTCGCATGTCTAAAAATTCATGTTGCTTTAACCATACTTTGTTATTTCAAAATGACTTGATACCATAGAACTGTCCTAAAATTGCTTCCAAACCTTATAATTATGTTTTGTAGTTATTTAAATGTTTATCACGATCATTAAGAATGCTGGAATTTACTCAGTAAAATAATGTAAAATAATTAATAATACACCAAACTGTACATTTATATCTAAAAAAATGCTTTTACAATAGTGAACTATGCTATAAAAACTCATCAAATTGTTTATAATATACTCCGCGAATACAATGTTTTCATTTTTAATTCAGAATACTATTTTATATATGTTAACATTTTGCAATGATATCATTTTTCCTATACAAGCACTTTGTTTTCTCTGCATAATATCGCAAACGTTTTTAATGAATAAAAGCCACTTTTAGTTACTGATAATAATAATCATCCATATTAATTTACAAACAACAATCTTGAAATAAAAATCGTGTCAAATTACAATGTAAAACAACAATCATCAAATTAAATTTAAAATAAAAAATCAATGTCAATTATTCTTATCTTGTAATATGAAAGTAAAACGATTTATTATTAATCCAGTCCTCGCGAATCACCTTCGACTTGAAATAATCGTAAAACTACATGAGCATTGATATTTAGAGATTTGAAATTACTGTTGGATCTTCAGCTATTCTTGCCATTTGTAATTCTCACAAATGATAACATGCATCCGGGTGAAATCACTCAAATTAATAATGAAAACAGACTGTCTTTCCTTGTGAAAATCGCAGCTGCAAAATTTGTGTAATGAGACAAAACTGAACAGTTTAGTAAAAAAATCTAACCAATTACATTCAACACTACGATTTCAATATAATGGATATAATCCTGACTGTAACACAATCAATTTAGAGTACTAATTTTTGTTATTTATTGAGTGTAATCATATACATTGATTTAGAAAACACGTTTATAATTTTTTCATTTAATTTTTGTATTACTTTCCCAAATAACCAGCCATTTAAAAATATGGCACTGCAAGTATAATTCATTGACTATAAATGTTACAAAAGTTGTTGTACGAACACAAATCAATGGTACATTATAAAATTACATCAAAAAATAATTAACAATATTGCGATTGACCTTTTTAAAATCGAGTATTATAACTTTAGACGTTGACAATCTTTTACATAAATGTACAGTTTTTTCCACATTTCAATGGAGCAATATTCAGTCTTAGAATGTAAAGATATATATGCAACTTGATAATATGATTTATAGGAAAAAACATGCGCCGTGTATTGTTTCGTTTCATTGAAACTTAGACATTTATAGTTTATACGAATGCTGTTTAGAAATTTATTGAATGAATTTAAATGTGGGTACATTTAAAACCATTCTATAATTATTTCATTGTCCCATCGGGTCGCCAACATTGTAACATTATGATTTTGTATTCTAAAAAAAAAAAAAAACTACAATTCTAAAGATAATAAATAAATAAATATTGAATTACAAAATTGAAACTGATCATTTTTTAATCAATTAATTTTCATTCAAAATTAACAATGTACAGGTTATGATAATATCTGTACACTTTTTGCAGATTTTTATAACAAAACTGGCAAAAAAGCTGTGGGAATTTTTAATACCGTTTTGTTCTAACAAATAAAGAATAATTTTTGTTCTAATAAATAAATAAATGATAAGGTACCAGAAGTGACAGCATTAATCTAAACATTAAAATAAAGAAAATGATGAAATGAAAAGAAAAAATTGTTCAGCGATTCAATTTTCATTACGTTCAATATGAAAAGTCATAACCGTACAAATGCAACTTTCGTTTAACTTTTTCATGCGAGCAATCGCATTTGCACGTAAAAAATACTAATGAATCTATTTTTACCAGCGCGTTTTTGCGCGATTACTGTATTTGATCTTTATTCAATGTTGCACAACGCGCTTTAATGCGTAATTATTACCGTGATAGAATACCCGAGTGTTTTCGATATTGAAAAGAATCGTCAGCTGGCGTGAAATAAAAAAGTTGTAATGAAACATAACTCGAATGATTGTTCGCATGCAAATCTCTAAATTTTTATGTTTGACGGCTGTTAGGAATACTAGCTAGATAAAACATTCAATGACGGTTTTAAACAGTTGTAAATGTTATGACAAGATTGCTTTGTTGCTTCAAACGCGTGCTTTTTGCATGATGTTAAATATTATTTATTCGTCTATCAAATACACCAACAAAAAAGTATTTGTTGAAAACTCTGCAAACAGGCATCTTTATTTGCAATGTAAAATAATCCTCGTTTTTTAAATCACATTCTTTGTTATCTTATAATTCAAATTTGTATTAAATAGTATTTGAATTAAAATTCATCATTCATCCAGCCTTTTTATGTTGAAATAAACTTTTGTAATGACAACAAAATGTCGAGTACAGAACCTAATAATGGCATATAAAACAAAACCCTGAAATGTCGAAATCGTAATTAAAAAGTATTCTTCTACGAACGGTAACTTTTTGTCACTAATGTTCATTACAACATTTTGTTACAATTGCTGTGATTATTCCTCTTGGCTATTCCTACATTTACTCATTTTGTATTCCTTTTTTATTAATTCTTTTCCCTTTCGAATTAACATGAAAGTTATGAAAGTACGATTAAATACTCGCGAACGTTAATGTTTAAATAAGGCGCTTTGTTGAATGCTAATTTGTTTGGAATTACAGCACTTCCGTACACGATAGTTCTCTTCTTATATCAATTGTTCATTGATTTACATAAAAATGAGTTCGGTCATTTGATTGTGATTATCTGGAAGGATGAAGGCTCGGGTGTCCTCATCTTTTGAGCGCTAACGCGATATAAACGAGGCACGATTTGACCAACACTTGCGTAAGCGCGTGCGTGTCGTCGCGCGCAAACCTCGGCCAATTTGCATGCGCGACCTAACGAGGCGAATGTGGTCGACATAATCGATGACTCTGTCCGCTGCCGACGCTGTTACCGAGTGTCGAATATCGCCGGTCGTCGATGTGCGAGATTTGTCACACGCACCATCGGAGCCGATCGATGACAAATTGCACGCGTGACAAATGGCGCGATCCGCCCGTGGAATCAGACGCGAGACTCATGATTTGTTTCGTGCCAACGAGGTCGACGATTACGTAATGAGCGCTCATTGCGACACGCGAAACTCCAAATCACGATTTCTTCCCGAGATTCGACCAAGCGAACCAGTTCGATTCACTATAAATTACTTCGGTGCTCTTTCCGAATTAATTTATTTAATTAACGTCCCGATAAAAACGTCGTGCTTTGATTAGAAACTAAAGTCGAAACACCACTAACTCGTGTCACTTTGCTGACGTTTGTTCAATCCAAATCGCTCATTAATTCATCCGCACGAAACGAACGCTCGAATCGGACTTTTGTAAAATAAAAGCTTACAACAAATGTAGCGTAAATACGACTGCATTACCTTTATCAGCATTTGAGAAATGCAGTCGAGTATTAAGGAAGAAAAAAGAAAAGGGAAAAGGGAACAAAAAACGGAGCGAGAAACGCGCCGGACATTTAGTTATCTTGATCGAACGTTTCACTTCGAATCATACATATTTTAATGTGATAAATCTCTTGACACTCGGGCTTCTCCGAATAATTTGTATATCAAATGCGAGATAAATAATGAACTGCGTACGCTTTTAGAGTATATCAACAGAACGTCAGCCATGCGTACGTGAAGAAAAAATTAAGGGATAACAAATTTACATCTCCGGCCGAGGCAATTTTTGCTATTCGCCAAGTATCGGCGGTCTTCATTAGATCGCTTCTGTTTGTTTTGTTTGTTTGCGAGATTAACTCGTGGAATTCAATTTGTCCTCCTTCAATGGATGCTTTTTGTATGGCTTTTTTGCAAGATTATTATGATTTGAAGACGGTTGGCTTTGAATGTATGTTCATCGTACACAGCTCATGTGGTTATTGATTAATCGTTTGTTATTATTATATCAAAAAAATGTTTATCAGTTTTATTTCATCTTCCTTTTATGATCATAATTATATCAGTTTCATTTAATCATTGTCAGTCATTTAGTTTCTTGCTTTCACTTTCTCATTTCACTTTTTTATTTTGCGTCTTCATTCGTTCGTTTTGAAATAAAGTTCTACAGTGTTCTTAGTTCTTAGAAGTGCATTTTTATCAATCACTGTTTTAAGTGAATTTTCCAATGCGATGATCATTTCATGAGACCAACGTTAAACTCATAACGATCATGTTGCAAATGATTCACGTCGATAGTTTTGTTCGTATATTTTGAGGTTTTCCCTATTGAAACATTTTCACTGATTTCATATGTACTTGTTCCTCCTCTTCTATTCGTTGTCATAAATCATCATATACCGTTGCATTCAAACTTCTTTCCAGTATTTTCATTTCATGTTATTTTTTTCCATCTACTTTTGCACTTTTTTAACACTTAAAAAAATCGTATATTAAAACGTAATATTAGATTTATTATTAATCGAACAATACATGAATTATCATTAGATTAATGGATTGCGTGATTAATAGAAATAACATTTTCAGTGGCATTCGAGTGTATTTGCCAATTGTATTACTTTTAGAATTATTGATACTAAAACAAAAAGGAGAATAGAGAAACGGTGGAGTAGGACAGAGAAGCACGAACGCAAAGGGTCACGAAGGGTGTTATTCGAGAATGAACCAAGGGTACTATTATGTCTGTCGCGTTTATGTACGTCTGCATATAAGAGATTCCACGATCTTTTGTATTGTAAGCTCGACCCTCACTATTAAGCGTTTCCTTGAATTTTCCTCACTGCGATGAGTCATCTGATCTGAGGCATGCCTGTTCATTCCTCAATCTTGTGTGTCGCGTTACGTATTATGGCACACAAAAAAAATATTTACATGTTGCTTGTAGAGACGGTATGTGAAACACCCCCCCCCCCCTCCCCTCATAACTCTTATTTGAGAAGAATCAGGAGTCCCTGTGATTTTTCGAGGGATTGCTCAGCTAATTGGGATATGATGAAGAGTACGAGACAGGCGCGTGCACGCTAGTTCTTGGATTATTGTTGTACGATTTGTCAAAACTTATGATGGATTTACCGAGGATGACGCACGATACAACAATAGCAACCGAGATCATTTCGCTATTTTATCTTAAAGATTATTTATATTCTTTGCTACAATTTTCTGTTAATTTTCAAAGTTTGTTCAGCGTTGAATGAGTAATATCAAGTTTTATAATAACTTTATTAATGTTTGTTTTGTATATAAAAAAATTACTCAAATTTATGTAATTACGCTCAATATAATCGATATACTTATTTCTGTACATTTTAGAATTTACAGTTTGATTTATTTTTATTGGAAAAGAATTAAGACATTCTTATCGGGAAAGAAATGAAAATGAAAGGAAAAAATATTGGGGATTTTACACAAACTTATGCCAATTACCGACGACATATGTTCTTAAAATTAAAATATCGTGATAAAGTAAAGCATTTATTATGTGATTGTAAAAGTATTCAGCTTGTGAATTTGGTTGAAACAAAATGTGCATAAGCTTTTTTCGAATGATTACACTATCAACATAGCCAATGAATAAAATTGGAAATTTTCTGGAGTGAACGTATTCTTACTGAAGAAAAATTTTAATACCAGTTCCGATATTAGATTTTATATCAGAATTTCAGTCACATTTGAAGTAAGAAAAATCTACTGAGACATCTTCGTGTATAAAAATACATCGCGGATAGCTTAATGTTAGATTTTGTCTGAGATTTGTTAGTAGTTTTCATACCAACCGCAATGGTAGACTTGAGCTATCAATTTCAAATTATAGATTTGATATGAAATTGGAAATCAATTTCCTTTTGAAACGACAATAAAAATATCATTATGAAGGTGAAAAATAGCGTGCTAGCGTCATAAATATAGGTGATTACTTAGACAACATAAATTAAACTTTTCGTTTTACGAAATTTCTCAAATAACGGATATTCATTTTTTTTTTTACAAAAGTTATATTTCTTTAACAGGCCAATTCATAATAATCTCATGTATTATACAAGGGAACGTGTACATATACATTAATCTATGTGATTTTAAATATTGTGTATTTTTATTTACGCTCGTATAACCAAAAACGCATTGAAATAACAATAATTTTAACGTGGTAGACCTTTTTTTCATCTTTGTGGATACATATAACTATAAAACAAAAGTAGAGAAAATTGTGTTCGACAAAAACTCATTTACGTAACACTTTTCTGAATTAAGGTTTCTGTCAGTTGAACACATTTTCACTTATTAGAAGTATACGTGCATATATTTGTAAGTATTTATGTTGAAAAAAAGATGTTCACGTGCATGCAACATAAGCGTGTTCAAAAAGTTTTACACGTATCATTGTGAGTATTTACCTATGTATCTATATATATGCAATAAAGAACTCATCGTCTCATAATTATTTTGTACAGTTACTGTTCTTTCTGTAAACTTTTTCTATGAATTGTTACCTTTTTTTACCAACTGAATCATTTTGTTTTCATTTTTAACCTCTTTACCACAATTTTCTACTGATACAAGCCCCTAAGCTCATAACGTTTCATTTCGTTGCAACACATTTAACTCCAGTGATTGAATTTTGTCAATTTTTGGCTACACCTTCTGTTAAATTATCATTAAATATATTTGCTTTAATTTCAGATTGCTTTATATCTAATATCAAATCAAAATGTTGCAATAAAACTGATATGTTGAACAAATAATAAAAAAAAAATACATAACAAAAATGCATTATTTCGATTAAAAGTGTGTTTGTAAAATATCCCTCAATAATAACAGCAACACCAGTAGCAAGTATTTCAATATAAAATGTACTTGTTAAATGAAGATAAAAAAATCTTGAAATATTTCGCTTCTTATACTTTTGCAAAATGATCGAAATGCTTAATTATAGAAAACAATGTTGAAAATCGTTTCCTGTTCGAATCTTAAACACAAAATACGACATTTTGTGCTTGCACCATTAGTGACTTAACAATTCCCCTAAAGAAATGCAGAAATTTGTTCATATTGACACGTTGTTTCATCAGCCAATAATAAGTCAACGTTTTATGATTTTCAACTCGCATAGTTCTCGTTTTCTACCAACGATTGTTATTTTCTCCGTACATCAAAAATGAAAAATATTAATCAAAAAGCACAATACGTATAAAAAAAATCTTTATTCAATTCAGTTATTTGTATGCCGCAGTTTTTCAGTTTCTTAAATATGAATGTAATTGGTTAAATTACAAAAATAATTGCCCGTCTGAGTAAATATTGATTGCTAAAATTTCGCGAGCTTTGCACACGCGATATTTTTCAATGGCAACGAACGATTGCAATAAACTGTATTATGCTCATACGAAAGTAAATTACATCGATGCACGGCTCGCGCATTCTTTTTGTTACCTTTATTTAATTTAATTTTGTTGCTTCGATGTTTCCTTTGCAACAAAATAAAACGCTTAATATAAATTTCATTCTTACACACAGCGCAATACATTTCTCTAATTTCGTGCGAAACTCTGGCCGCTGTATTGTACATTCAGCTGAAATATTGGAATTTTAAATAAATACACGTATAACTATATTGTTAACTCTTTCACTGTGCTGTGAATTAAGCTTTCCGCGTGATGCAACGTTGCTAGGCAACGTTGCTCTCGGCAAAACGTGCGCCAAGAATTTTCCAAAACCCATCTTTTCATTCATCCACATTTCTTCTAACCATTCCATCCTACTCCCTGATCTCACGCATCCTTTCAACGATTGAAATAGTCTCACTTTTTGAGATCTCACCGTTAACACCATCTCTCTCCTTCTCCCACCTAAATACACCGTTGTTCGCACGAAAGACCGAAGATGACTTTTTTCCTTTTTTTCTACGACATCTAATGATTCGCAGTAATTTCATCAGAAAGAAGGAAACGTGCTTTTTCTATAACACGCGCATCGTGCCAATAACCGCCGCGACAAACGAAAGCGCAATAATTGCATCAAAGCGGAATAAATGCAGAGTGGTAAAAATATTGCGCATGACGTCCCTCGCCAAAGCGAATAAAAAAATTTTATGTCTCAAGCAATCTAGGTTAATGAGCCGTGCCGTTGTTATTTTAACAATATAATTTATGTAAACTGCATAATAATGATAAAATTATTCCCCCTCGGCGTGGGATTTCGCAAGTGCGACGTTTTACGATGCCAATGTCCAGGATTGTCCAGCGTTAAAATGGCCAGTCGAACCATTAATTTCGGATGGTTACGTAAAATTTTGTCGAAGGCTTATTCGAACAAAAGCTTCGTTTTATCGACTCGAGCGAAAGGGGAGACGCGTTTTGAGTATGCATTGCGTCAATTTTGCAGCGCCAACAAGTGCAAATTTTTTTTGCAGCACAGCGTCAAGCATCAGTCTGTGCCTCTTCTCCCCACACTTGCCTTCTTTCTTTCCTTCTTTCCAGTAGGCTCTTGCTCCCACGCTGACGACAATGCGCTATCGCGGACACGCCGGCGTTATCGATTGGGGTGCGCTCACGCTATAGCCGCTGTGCCAGCGCCTCGTTCTTTCTCTTTCACTCTATCTATGCGGTAACAGGTGTTGGTCTCTCCCAAACAGCCACCGAAAATCGATGCTAGAGAAAGAACTGCCACTCGAGAAAGATGGAGAAATGAGCTCGCGGCGTGAGCGCCATCTGGATAGAATGTCGCTGGCTTCGTAGCTCGAGCGAAGCAACGGACGCTGGTGGGTTGGGGGAATTAACGACTTCGATGTCCTCATATACAAACTGTTGAACATCTCCAAATATTTGTTGATGCGACAGCACCGAGCACCGACTCGAAAGAATGTATGGTTATCCGAAGGAAGCGGAGAAATAAAGCTGTGCTTTGGCCCGTCGAATGGGATCGTGCCACTTGTTACCAGTTTAGCTGACGGTCATGTGATGCTTGGCGAGCGTTTTCACAGGGACGTTGAAACACGTGGAAAAGCTGAAGATGACGATTAGTTCGGCCAGCGCCATCTCGGGACATTGACAAGAGAAGCGACATTAACGAGCGTGTGTGAAGCTTCTTTTTGAAAAATTACGCATCACGCTGAACGAGCGAACGACGCTGCCCTGTTAATTGCCCGTTGTTCGCAAACCCGAGGATCGCGATTTGAGTTCGCCGCAAGAAAACGTTCCAGCAATAACTCGTAGTAATAATAATTAGCCTGGTTCAATGATTTGCTT
>JABFOX010000836.1:0-14741 GCA_022817665.1 Axea sp. ZL-2020
ATATTCTCGTGGCGGCGTCAAATGTGCGTCGTTATGACGGTTTTCTATTAAATTAAATACGATACAGTCAATAAAAACAAAACGAATTCAACATTAACACGTTTCACACAAAAATCTGCCAAATAGCTGCTTTTATGCGTCATGAAAAGAACGTAATTTAAGATAACTGCATAATTCATTTCAACGGTCTAATTTAATCCAGTCAATAATTCTGGTTTAAAATGTGCAATCCGCGAACGTATTACACGTAGAATATTGTAGCGAATAGACTGCTAAATGTTAAATCCCGAGAACGACTGGTAATGTAATGCATGAAATACTTAATGAGTCATAAATAGTGAGGTATAACGCCTTCGATTCATATTTGCTGTGTCGTGTGTATGGCGTTAGCAAGTTGAGCATTGTTTGAGTTTTGCGAGGACTTACGAGGATATTCGCTTAGCGATTGAACACACGGTGAGTCGTAACGAACGCGCACACCTGAGGCCCATAACTCGGTCGAATAGCAGAACCTTCATAAACACGGATAGTACAGTGAACTCCCCCGTGTCGCGATGCAAGCAATAACAATGCCTTTAGTTAGCTCTGCTAAACTTAGTCTATAATCAAATCAACTTGCTTAACTACGCACGATCGCTTCCACGCAAAAATACACTTTCCTTCCAGTACCGAATTTGTTTCCACAAACCAACTTATTTGCTTGTCCAACTTTTTAGCGCATTGTCTGCAAATGTTTCTACACTTTCAAAATGATCTATTTACATTTATTTTCTAACCGTGTGTGCGCTTTGTGGCAAGGGTAATCAAAATAAAATACATAATAAATAAATAAATAAATAAATAATTAATAAATAAATAAAATTGGATAATTTTCTTGTGATATATTTTCATGCAGCACAAGTATGAAATAATTCAGGTATAGAAGTAAATTAGTTTTTTTATAATTCAATTCAGTCATTCGTTTCTTAAACATTGCATCAGCAAATTTTTTATAGTAAAGTTAAAAATCACTGTGTGAAATATATACACGAAAGAATTGTATTGATAATATATGTAGTGTGGTCATTGTAGCTTTGAAATTCAAATTGTAGGAAATTTCAATAACTCCGGTTTTTTCTTAATATACGTAGACTATAAATAACTGTGTATTAAAAAAAACGCGTGTACTCAAATCTTTGATTAAAACTTGATTATCATTATGATTGCACGATCATTAGGTAATCTAATTATTTTATTAGTTTTTGACATTAAATAATATGAAATGAAAAATACATGTATGCATTTTTCTGATTCTATATAATTAAAATGTGACTCGTAAAATTACATTTTACAAAAATTAATATTATAAATTCAAGGTGATAAAACTTAACCAGTTGATTCGTTTTACTTTAGTACAAATTATTATACTCGTAGTTTCTCGAAATACTCTTTTCTGAGTAAATTCCAATGTGTTCGGTTTTATGGGATATTTAAATATACATTTAATAGATATAGGAAGCACGAAGTAAATTTGAAATGCATAATCATCTGTGTATGATAAAGGTATCCCGATTTAATTCGTGTTTATTTATCCTGGTTTTGCCGAATACGCGGCGCAAACTAGATGTTTTGTGCTATTATTGCCATGAACTAAAGCGACGAGTCTGAATAGCGTTAACAGATCGCCAGATGTTACAAAGCTTCATCGGTATTCCACACGCGACAGAAAAATCTATATTCCGTATGCACCGATGCTTGCAATTCAATCTACCACAATTGATTCCATAACTTTAATACATTGTGAATCAAACTTCATATTCGGAAACTAAGATGTCTTTTAACATTCATGCTGTGTCGCACTCGACTTACTTTACTTGGTATTTAGACCAGTCGATATTGTCATGAGAACAAATTAATGTTTCAATTTAATAAGAATTTAAAAGGACAATAACAAATCGTTTAACAACATTACGGATTTTTCTCTTAATATACGAAGTATAAATATAATAAAAATATTGTCAGTTAATTAAAAAAACATCACCTTATTCAATATGATTTCATTCAATTTATAATTTTAATTGGTGAAAAATTGTTAAACAAGTTATTTATATATTAATTATTGTTATTATTTATTATTGTTATTATTTATTATTGTTATTACTAGTTTATTCATTCAATTATTTATATACTGATTTTTTCATTATTAATTGATTTGTTTGTTTAATTCTATATTTATTTACTTCATTATTTATGTATTTACTTACTTATTTCCATACATGTTTCGTTACTTATTCATTAATTTCATGTTAAAATAGTGTAGAATAAATAATTTTAAATAATATATATCGAAGTGATTATCACGCTAAAGTACAGTTCAACGTGTGAAATTAAATATAGAAAAATGTAAATAACGGAAGTTCGAAAAAATTAAACGTATTCTTCGAATTTTTTCCCATTAAACGGACTGAAGAGTTTATTATAAAAACTAATTGGTAGCATTTAGTCTGAATTGAAAAGGTTATTGTTGTTTAATGTTTTAGATTCCTTGTGTAGGTATTATGAGAGACACATTCTGGATGTGGACAAATCAGACTATTATGTTTCATATGGGATCAAAAAACTTTGCAATATTTGTTAGAAAATTCCAACGTTTGGAATAATTTATACTTGACAGAGTTGAAGTATTGATGAAAAAAGCTCTTCTTCTATATATATATGTAATATACCGAAGTAATTCATCTCTTTCTCCACAGGAGTAGTGCTATCTTGCATTATGTGTGAATATGTAAAAATACATCATTGAATGTTTTCTCAAGATGTGTAATATTTGATATTTGTTGATATTAATTTATATCAAATGATCGTTGTACTAAATTTCGAGATGTCTAATATCAGCTTTTAATATTTTTAAGTCAGATATATCGTGAAAAATTTTTCAGCGGATTACCACCATTTGTCGAGTTGTGAAAGGTGGTACTTTTTTATTGTTCATGTAATACTTGATACTTAGTGAATAAATAAGATCTTTAATTCTTCCAATGTTTACGATAGTGGACTTGAGTCTCGCAAGAAGTGACTCCGATTTTTTCGGAACAAGTATTTCTAATAGTTAAGCGTTAAATTCTGTCGATCAACTAGCTCTCATTCAAATACTAAGCTCTTTTAATAATTTACCCAAGAAACCCTATATTTTTAATTTTTGCAAAATAATAAAATCGTCCATTCGGTCAAATTTTGTACTAAAATCACTATAAATGAAAATTATCCGTTTATTGGGGATTACATTTTCAAATATAAAGCTATTAATACTAACAAGGATACTTTCCTTTCCGTAAAGCTGTTTGTTTTCTTACAATGATTATATTTTTCAGCAGTATGGTTAATTTGTCAGTTTTCAAATAATTTGAGGACAGAATTTAAAATATAGATAGATCGTGGTATATGGGCTTTGAGTGTATTTAAATAATATGATTATAAATAAAACTGCATTAATTATATAAAATAATAGCACTGTTATATGTTTCTTAAAACATTATTAGAATAAAGAATATTTTTATTAGTTTAAGTTCTTGAGTTTGTCAGATAGTGTCATTCAAAATCTTATAGGTCCATGTCAGAAGCATTTTTGCATATAAAATATATATATGAAATAAAATGAAGGTATAAATAAATACTTCAATGCATATTTTTCTAAATATATGTTGTCAATGCAATAAATATTTTATTTATAATAAATAAATCAAGTAGATTTTAAATACGGCATCAATCAGTAAATCGTACAAGTTGATACGACTGTAACCGACATAATAGCCCAAGTTCTTTTATTAGTTATTTATGTTTTATTTGAATTTTTATTTAAATATTTTTGTAGTAAAAAATTAGTATTTTGAGAAAACAATGTGTATATCGTGAAAATACGAAAAACGACTACTGAAGATTGTGAGACTGATGCTTTTCACCAAAAAAAAATAGAAAAAGTTTGAGTAAATTAGCAAAAGTTATTAATAAGAGTACAAATATTATGGAGAATATTATGAAAAGACTTACATCATGGACGAATTGTATAAGACATTGAATACTAGAAAACCATTTTCATAAATAAATCTAAATTTAGTGTGTTTTCATGGGATGGAAAAGTTATAATTTGGAATATTTGATATAAATATTTATTTATACACATAGAAAACATTTAGGTTCAGCTGGTATTTTAACAGTAGAAAAGTGATATAAGCATAGTTTATAGATGACTTATATATAGCAATAACTTAATTATGCCAGTTATAGGAACAGCTGCAACAACTATAGTTAATATTTGAACTTCGAATAATACAATTTCGAGGCTACAAATTTTATATATCTAAGCCAAAAGTGGATTTGGACTGTAGCTATCGTAGAAATTACGATAACTGAATAAAAGCTGAACATTTTTCTATTTGTACGTATGTTTACTGAAAGTGGTATACATGTTCATTTCATAATCACAAACATAATTATTATTAATAACATTTTCTTAACCAAAGCATGCGCATGTTTTACGTATATGGTCAAAGCAGCATCGGCTAGCAAAACTATAGCAACCAATTAGTAAAACCTTCAAACAGTTTTATGACGGTGTATCATCATTGCAAACCTAGACTGTCTCTTTTCTTAAGAAAAACTATGTAAAAATAGCTATGGACCAAATAAGTATAAAAGTTTATTATGAATAATTTATTAAAACGCTTTATAGGTGTATTTTATTTATACACGCTTTAAAATACATATTTTTCATTCTGAACACGAGATAGGTCAGATTTACAGGTTGTTTAAATTGTCAGTAAAAATTTACCGAACTTCCTGAATGTCTCGCTTATAATGTGTATTATAAACTTGAAATAAAGTTTTCTGAACAAATTTTGTAAATTTCGTTCAGAATGTCCACGAAAATGGACTGTGGCATAGAAATTAATTACATTCAACATAGATTAATTGAGATACATAGAATATAGTTAAGTTTTACGTACCTTGCTACATTGTTGCGAATAATTTAACTTTCCAGATTCGTATTTTCAATTTAAATTCACTGAATCGTACGCTTTTATTAACATTTGCCAGTAAATTTAACAATTTCCGGTATTCAATATTTCTGGGTCCAGTATTATTAGAAAATGCAATATTTTTCTCAATTTGTATAATTCAAAATTTTTATCTTAATATGTTTTAATAAAACTGCAAACATGTATTGCGCAATTGACAATAAAATAAAACGGTAAGTCGATTTCAGTTTACCCAATCTTTAACACCTCGACAAAAACACGTATAGTTTATTTAATTGTGTGTGATATGTACTTTTTGTGTATATATATACTTTGTATTTAAACAACAATAAAAATGAGTAAATTTAAGATTTGGTAAATAAGGATAATATTATAAATTTGTAGTAGTGCAAAATTCATCTTTGTGTATTTTCTTCTTGTAGCATTTCTAAATTGTGATTCTGAAATTATAGTATTCATTATAACCACGCATTCACGTTTTGATGATTTATCTCATGCTACTAAATCGTACATGCACATCTCTCACTATGATATGCGCGCTAAAGCTACGTTTAATATTAAAAACTGAAATGATCGCCTGGAAAAATAGTTGGCCCGTTTGTAAGTTTGACCTTGTTTGCACGATTTGAGATGCATCAAACCATATAGTTTGTAAAGTACATAACTGTGCAAACGTCTGCGGATTTTCGTAGCCGTTAGTGTTGCTAAAGTCTTGCATCCAATTGAGCTGTAACGCTTGTGTTTCCCTGGCACTTACGCGCCAGCGGATTCTTCAACTAGGCAGTTTTTCACGCTGGCGGTACTATTTTTCTTAGAGTTACGCTGGAGTCAAACTTCGGCTCTTCGAAAGTGAACTGCAGAATCCTGTGTAATATAAGATATCCTTACATCACGCGATAACTCCTGACCTAGTAAACCACTCGAACTTTTGCGTTACGTGCCATTGCCGCGAAATATTTCGCTCGTAAAATTTTTCGCGACCTTTTTTCCTCCGAAATCGTTAAAATTGTTCAAATTGAAACAATATTTGATTCGATTAAGTCGTGGCACTAACGTAATCTGCTTCAGTCTCCTATTTCAGTTCGTTCGATTCGGCAAAGAAATTGATTAGTGCGATTTTCTAATTAATAATTTGTGATTGATTTCGAAGACTTTAATTTATTCCGTGAGGTCATGGGATTTTTGCAAGGTATTGCATATTAAATATTCACACGGTTTTATTTTAGTGTCTTTTACGAGTATATAACATTGCGAAAATGTTACGTGCTTTTAATATAAAAGTCTGTAAATTTAAAATTGCAATGTGGTTCTTTAACCATCAGAGCCAAAATAAAACTTACCTGAAGTTTATATTACGTTTATAATATTCTAATAAGACCATCAGTTACAGTTAGTTTACCGAATGTTGTTACATATATATTAGTAATTTGCATTTCCATAATCTTTTTGTGTGATGAAAAAAGATACCAAAATCTATTAAATATATTTGATGTATCGCATAATTGAACAACTATAAAGGTTTAGGTTTTAAATATAATGAATAAATTGTATTATTGAATATTGCGTGCATTATTATATATGTTGCATTTTAAAAAACCGCTGAGGTTATGTGATGTAAATTGCACAATATGGAATGTTCGTAACAGAAATATATTAGAGTTGTGAATATTTTATTTCATTTCACAAATACCTAAGTTTCGAGATGTATTGTTATATAAGTGTAATAAACATTCGTATTCTTAAAATATTTTATGCAGCCATTTATTCGTTTAAATAAACTTTTAGTATTAATTTATTTAGCAAATCTTATAATAAGTTAAGTAAACATTTATATGCATGTAATATATAAATATTTATACATATAAGTTATTGTCAACTTATGAAGGGTTATCGTTAATATAACAATGTTTCAAATGAATTAAATATCATCTCCTAATACTACCCTAACATCGAGTATGAATCCAAAAGTAATAAAAAATTGCAAAATACTACAAGTAAGCATTAAATTAATTTTGAAATGAATATCATCATATATTATATATAATAATATTTTGAAATTAATATCATATTGTTACAGTATGAAACATAATACGAACATAGTAGAGATAATGAATGTATTATCAGCAAAACAGTTTTTCGGAATCAATACTACGCACTAATTGTTAATATTCGTGCAATAAAAATTGCTCAAGTTAATTCTTGTTTAATTACTCGGATTTTAATTTTTACTAACCAACGTTCAAGTGACATTTCTTCCCTTAATATTATAAAATTTACAGATTTTGAATACGTAGTGACCTTAATTAGTGTTTTCATAGTAATTATAATGTATATTTTTCGGTGTTAGCTTATTTAACAATTGTTTTTTTATATAAAAAAGCTTCATCAATTGTGGAATTTGAACCTCTGGGTCTCTACGAGTTACAGTAATTGAATTACACTAAAACAAGTTAATCACAAAACGGGGGTACCTAGACGTAAACTTGATTATAATTACAGTATCATTAATATGTTTTGTAGCATTAATGTTTGTTGTTTATAAATATTATAATAAATATAATTAAAGAATTAATAATTATAAGAAGAAAACAATTTGTACATGAATTTAAAAATATTTTATTTAGAATTATCTCATGTCATCTTTTAATTGATGATACAAGTATAATTTAAAAAGCTAATATTGATATAATATTATGCACAAATAATCGAACAATTACCAGGGTAATTGCCTCTTAGTATTATTTACTCAATTGGTTATCTATCCCTGGCAACTAACTATGATTTAACGTAAATTATATTGGAATTGTTACATTGAATTAACAATTTGTTTTCAACATAGTAATTTTTGAAATAAAAGAAATCTACGGACGAATGCCTTAAAACTAATAATAAAGTGTATTTAATGCTTAACACATGATAATCATGTGTTTTTTGCTTTCTTAAATAAATATTATGATATTGATAGTTAAAATGTTGTTATCAAAATAGATGAACAGTTTTTTTTAATATATTAAAACACCAAGTATTAAATTTGTTGAACGTGTTTTTGAAAAATTATTGTAAAATACTTGTATAAAATATGTTATTTACTCAGAACTTTCTAAAAAATTATTAGTTATTATTTTATATATATATTCTTCATACATACATTAAAAAATAATTACACGTCGAAAGAATTTCATTAAAAAGTTATTGTTTTGCAAAAGGAAGTTTAATTAAATTCGAAATGAAATTTAAACTTCATTAAAATAAACAAGACTAATTTGCCCTTTCTTGTTAAACAGTATAGTAATTGTTATTTAAACAAACTTTAAATTTCATTTCGAATTTAATTTGATCTCATTTTATAAGACGGTAGATTAATTTTTTAACGAGCGTTTTGTGCCGTGTATCAAAACTACTTACTGTTGTTATACAATGCTCGACACATTTAGCTAGAACAACGTTTTTGTCAAAACAGCCAGGTGATTAATTATTGATGCGAAATGTATTTTCATGAAATGATTCATTTTTACAACATTGGCTATTCAGTTGGACGATGCTTTCTTTAGTATTGCGATATTATCTTAGTTGACCATTTAGCATAGTTCGTCATAAATGTACTCGTTAACGATTTTAGTTGGTCAAACAAAATAAAGTGCTAAAACGCAATGAAATTTTTGCTGATCCATCTGAATGATTTCAATAAACGATTATCGTTGAGTTAAACCGCAGCCCGTTCTTCCGCTACATAATTTTTCCTCGGTGCTTTTCATTTAAATTAATCGTTCCCGCGGTAAGGCAATAATAAATTTTATGTTAAACATTTATAAATATTTACAAATATAATAAACAAATGTAGTATTTTGTTATCTAGACTATAACTTTAAAAATTTTAATAATAAACAAGAGTAATAGAAAATATGAATAATATTTTTCTGGTCTATATATTAATTTTAATGCTACATTCGACTAGAATTTATTATGTTATTAAGATCTTAATAAAACAATGATTTTTCTAGTTATAATGAAAGTAAATTTTCATTGACAAAAAAGTTACATTTTAATTTTATATAAAACTTCTGAATTAAAATTAAATAATTTACTGAAATTAAATTTATCAAACATGGAAGATGTATATATGTAGTTTATTTTAAGGTAAAATTGAAGGATGCTTTTAAGAAACTGAAAATCAAAACTAATTATGTATTTCAAAAGTAATTATAATTAAATAAATAATTAAAACGATTATTATAAATTATTTTGTAAAAATATTTTTAAAATAATATTCTGAAAATATTTCTTTAACAAAATACATCATTAATTTATATAAATATGTATTTCAATAATAATAATTTGTATAACAATTTATGAATGTACTTGAGAATTGGTAAAAAATAATATACTTGCAATAAAGTTCCGTATGAATCTCATAGCCTATTAGCATTATATGGAAATAATTATCAGTTTCTTCTCTTTTTTACTTTTAATTACCAAAAATCTACATAAAGTTAATTTATTTTTCTCCCTTTTTCGTCGGAATTATTCAATATAACTAATAAAAAAATATATTCATACAAATCATACTTTCAACTATGTATATTTGAAAAATAACGAATACACAATTTATAGTTATTAAATTACAAAATAATATATATATAGAATTTATAATTATCTCTAAATAATAATTTTTATATCTTCCTTGATAGATATAAAATCTTTGAAAATATCCAATTTATTTGAACAAATCTTTAATTTATTGTCTAAAATATTCCAAAATATATATATAACAATTTCTTATAAAATATTTGGAAAAAATTTAGTAATATTTTGGAATGTTTAAAAAATTCTTCAGAAATTTTTACTGATTTCTTTTCTTATTATTTTTTAGTCATTTTCCGTTTATTTAATTATGTGTGAGCATTTCTAAAAATGACGATAAACATTTTTGAAGTGGAGCGTACTTTCATTTGAAAATATATAAGCACAAAATGAAATATTTATTTCCATATAACAGTAATACATTTTATAATTTTTGTTTAAATAGCAGTGTTTTAGTTACATATTATAATGTCGGAAACATTTAAAATATTTTAAATTTCTGAACAAATTTTTGAAATATTCGAAAAAAGGTTAAAAAGCTTCAAAGTTAAAATTTTAATAAAATTTCTGGAAACTCAGTTCACTAAAAGTAAGGTTTTTAAAAAACTACAATTCAGAAAATTGTAATTTTACACTGAATTTGATATATGTTATATCAGTATCTGAATACAATTTTTTAGTGTAAGGAATGCAGCGCATGACATTAATACGCGCATACATAGTATATGGTATATTTAAATTTGTTTTAAAATGTTATAAGTGCAGTTTATGTTGTAAAACTCTTCTTAGAATATTCTGAAATTTTTTTAAGAGAATTCTGTTATGATATAAAGTGTAATCGTGTTAACACTGAAAATTTCCAAACAAACGTGTTGTGTATTTAGATAAAACTTTTAAATAAATCTGATATTTAAAGTTCTTCGTACTATATTTCCTACTATAAATATATATTTCAATTATATATTTGATAATACCTATAATTATTTTCAATATACATGTAATATTTGTATTGTTTGAGAATTGTACAAAATTAATTTTTTTATCGAACATGAAACTTACATAAATTAGCATTTCTAACAATAAAGAATCTATATTAATTTATTATGCTAAAATTTTATTAATTTATATCCATAACTACATACAGTAAATTAATTTTTGTTTATTCCTAAACATACCAATTTTAATATGGATACATAATATATTAAATAATATCATAGAAATTGTTCACATAACTGAATTTAAAAAAAAATAATTAAAAAATAATTTTTGAAAGATGCATTATTCGCGATAGTTTAACCTTCTTTATATTTAACAAACTTTTTATTTATAAAATTCATTATATTTATAAAATAATATTTAACATTTGTAAATATTATATTTTTTAATAATATAATACATGAATATATACTATAAAATATACTATATATTTAATATACATGTTAAAAATTAAAAATTGTTTTTCATATAAGATGATATACAGAAAATATAGAATATTTTGGATGCTAAAATTCCTTCATCTACAAAATTTTTATTTCTCTAAAAGAATATGAATACTAAAAATAATACATTTTGAAACAATATAAATGAGTTTTTTAATATAATATTATATGAAAATCTTAAATAAATTAACATTAGTATTAATTCAAAAGTATTATTATTTACATAATAGAAACATAATATTTGTAAATGTTCAACAAGTTTTGAGACATATTTTAAAGCCATCTGAAAAAAATTTAAAAGTTATAGTTTTTTAACAAATTTTATATTTTATGCATTTTTACTGAGTAAAATTTGTGAACAAACAAATTATTTTGTTGAAGAACTAAAAGCACTGATTTTCGCATTACAAATTTAATATTTTACTCATTTATTAACCAGTGATTAAAAATATGTTAATGGTGTGTTTACAAATTGGAGATCAGTATATTTTATGACTCGTTATAAAATCAATTTTAATCGAACTTTTAAAGACTAGTTAACAGATTTATTGTTTTTAAATGGTTATTTTAAAATACCTAATATTATTATTTTTCTTATATCAATAATTATGTTTTTAATGAAAATAATAATGTAATGTTAGAAAAATGAATATCATAAATTTACACTAACTGAATATCTGTAAAAATTGTAATATTAGTTTGAGGAAAAACAAAATTCATTATGTTTACTTGTATTTCAAGTCTGTGTTCAATATAATTCGGATTGCCCGATTTAGATCAAATTTATACAGTTTGTTTATAATTTGTTACCATTTTAAAGGTAACTTCATGATACTTCTATCATAAATATACAATAAAACCTTCTTTGCCGTTAGTTCTGGTTTCGCCAGCGTTTGAACCGTTCACCTCGCTTTGATCACGGTCGCTTTCGCATAAAATTATCGTATGTGATCCATTTCTCATCCCCAGTCATCATCCGTTTAAAAAATGGGTCGATTTTGTTTCATTTGATAAGGTTTCGCAGCTGGAAATTCAATCCATCATGCTATTTTGAATTAATTCGTCTGACATACAGACATTGAAGTTTTTTTGAATCCAGCTTTATGCAGTTAGTTTAAAATTGTTTTTTGTAGATTTTTAACTTCTGGGCGATGGTAGTACTACTAACGTGCTAATCTACTTTGATCATTTCCACGATTTTATCGTCATTTTCAACGACGGTCCTGCCTGTACTAGGTGCATCTATAGCATCGTAAAATACCGAAAAGGAATAGACGAAACCAAAATTGCGCGTAATTGGCTGTGACAGTATCGACACCATAAACATCATTCACAATTTCGGGCGCCTAACTTGCATTTTCACCTTTATCAAAATTGTAGAATATACTGAACTTTTTCCGTATTAACCTCCATTATTTACGCACTATAACTCACAACTGAATTAATCAATTAAAAAACACTGCTAGATTATTTTTTATAGTACGGAATATCACTTTTTCAACGAGCACAACTCTGAATTTGTTTGCTTAATACTTTACGAAATATGTGTCACTACAGCTATCTAACGAAAAAATAATGCATTACTTTTTCCTCAAGCTAATACTAAATGTTATATATTAACTTTATGAAACAATCATTTTGCATAAAATCAGTTAGTTTATTTATTATTAATTATATGAATACTAATGGTAATTCATGAATATATTTATACATGTAATGTTCATACATTTTTCTTTACAGAAAAAAATATTCATCACAATATGTCTTCCTTCGCGGAAACGGCTGGACTCAATTATTTAAAAACATCGGCTATCGAGTTTGTCAATTACAATAAACGACAGATGAGTCGAATATATCCAAAAGGAACGCGAGCTGATTCTTCAAACGATATGCCACAGGTATTTATAAGATTTATATAAATCTTATTTGAACGCAATAATATAATCATTTTAGAGTAACAAAACACACAACTTTTTTAATATGCATATATAATTTATAATTACAAAATAAAATTATTTCAGTAGTATGGACATAATATTGTAATGTTTAAAAACTTAATATGTGTTCATAGGATATTACTGTTATATTTATTTCTGTAGAAATTTCGTTAGATTGCTAGTCGTTAACAATCGGTCAATTATGGTAGAAAATCGGTTATCGGTATTGACAAAGAATAAAAATTAAATGTTATTTTATTTCAGTACTGATTAATATATGATACAATAGCGGATTAGTAATAAAATATTTCGTTCTTTCGTTTTCTATGCATTACCCATTACACATTTTTGTATTTGCCTTATAAAATTTACATGTGTTATAATGAATAATATAATTTATACACATATTACAATGCATAGATCAATTTATTACATCTGTATTTAATTTCTTATATTCCTATAAATATATTATATATAATATTATATATATCATATGATATTATAGAATATATATAACATTATATATATCATATAATATTATATATATCATATAATATAAATAATATATATGAAACATATGTTGCTAATATGCGATCTGTGCATGATATATTGTGCCGTTAGAATAAAAAATTTAATACGTGTAACAAGATTTTGCAACAAAATATATGTAAATCAATACTATCAAATAAATGTGATAATGTTACGACAAATTTACTGCTAACGAGAATCATAGATATATTTTCATTGTATAATCTTAAACTTGACATCTTAATATAATTTCTAAAATTTAATTATTAATATAAACTCTACAACACATATTTTATACATAATAAAATATTTATTTATTCTTTTAATTTTATAAATTATAACATACATTTTTAATATATTTTATGAAATAAAACTAATTATAGTAGTATCATGATGACGATACATTAATATTACATAAATAATTTGTTTTCATGTACGCTGAGGTAATGAATAGTATATCCTGTGTTAGTACTATAAGGTTATTATTACAATATTGAATATTTGCATTTGTACCATAAAAATACTATTGTAAGATATGCATAGTTAATATACAAAATAAACGACTGTTTACACATAAATAACTTTATACATAAATTGTGAATACATAATAAAGTATTTTATATATTTAAATGTAGGGATAAATTTTAAAATTATAATTAAATTATAATCTTCTATTTAACATTATATTACCATCACAATAATAATAAAATTATCAATTTCAGGTATTTTGGAATGTTGGTTGTCAAATGGTATCTTTAAACTTTCAAACTGCAGATTTACCAATGCAATTAAATCAAGGAAAATTTGAATATAATGGTTCATCAGGATATTTGTTGAAACCAGATTTTATGAGACGTGCTGATAGAAGTTTCGACCCATTTGCAGAAAGCCCAGTAGACGGTGTCATTGCAACACAGTGCAGTGTTCAAGTAATCTCATTTGAATCAAACCTATAATCGTTACAGTGCAATCTAAATTTCAACAAAATTAAATTATTAAATTGTATTAAGTTCGATCCCTCAGTCTGTTCATAATCACCAGGAAGCGATTGCAAAGTATTCAAACTAACTTTTTAAATAGAAATTCAATAAAATTTAAATTCATGACTCAATTGAGATTCAAATAACACTAAACGTTATTTAATACTATAAATACCCAAAAAAAGAAAAGATTTTAAATAAAAAAAAAAGATTTTTGTAAAAAGAAGGGGGGGATAAATTTTTCTACAATTTTGTTTTTAT
>JABFOX010000837.1:0-14738 GCA_022817665.1 Axea sp. ZL-2020
AAAACGAAGTGCATTAAAAATGATTTATACTTTGTTTTCACGATTAGATTATATTTTATAACTGTTTAAATTAGGTACAAAAATTAAATAATCTATACCACAATATCACGTAAAAAAAGTGAATACTTATTATATTATATGCTAGTTGACACAAAAAGTTATCTTGGGTTGAATTTAACAAACTATTACTACATATTCCAAATTATTATAATAGTAGTATACAAAATTATTTTGTGAAATTATTATAAATATATATTATAAAGTTATATGAAGAAAAAACTTTATTTCACAAGATAGATTACAAACCGAATTTTAAATACAAGTGTTTATACAATATAAAGTAAATTTTATCATAATCTATTTTATATTACATATTTACAGATTAATGAAAAGTGAAATAAAAAGTTACATTTCAACTATTGATTTCAATATTTTCTTTTTAATTCTTGGAGATTCAATTGCTATTATTATTTTCAATTGTGTATAATCCAAGGAGGAATAAATACACACTGATAAAGTGTTTAATTTCACACTTTAATTTAGTTTTTTGTATAATAAAATAAATATTTTACTTAAAATTGTTTAATATTCAGTGCAGTTATTATACGAATGGTACTATGAATTAGATATACATGATTGTGGTAGTTAAATATGGAACTCGATTATATAAATTGTTGTATAAAATCAAATATTTATCAAACAGTTCGAAAAATTTATTCGCTGTTATTTAATATATTGCTTAATCAAATATCAAATCAATACTTAACAGTGTAATATTCACGTTTATTCATACAACCAATTTTGTAATATATGGATTTTAATTGCAAATCCTAGTAATTATTAATTAATTAATAATGACATTTACATTACAGAACTTCATATTAATACCATTTGTCAATGTCTATTTTTAGTATATATTTTGAAATAAAAATAGCTTATATGCATAAAATAATTAATGCTACCACTAAAGTAATATCAAATATGATTACCGTATTTGAGATTAGTATCAAAACCACAGAAAATATTAAAAACCATTCATGATACATTACATTGACGTAATTTTGAAAGTCGCCCGCGACTTTTAAAAAATATCACACGTGTGTTTCTATATTTAATGCAAAAATTAAATTTCTACCAATTACGTATTGATTTTCCTCTTGAGCGTGCAATAAGCGACGATTCGAAGCAGAATAAAATTGACCAACAGGACGGAGAAGTCGACCCAATAAATTCCCTTATCCATGGACAGTTCGGAGAGAATGGTATCAGGATATCGATAGTGACAGTACAATTTGTCCTCGGGGCAATCTAATTTTTCTCGGTTGAATCCATAAATGGTTAATACCATGCCTTCTGTAGAATAACGTATGTAACTTAAATAGCTGACGTAGTACATGACAATTGGCATATGATTGAAGAGAACGAGAAATCCAGCGAAGATAATCATGGCACATACGGAAATTGCACCTAAGAATGTTCCATTTACAGGATTCACAGTGGTACCTAAAATTAAACCCAAACTCTCAGCAACGTAGGTTATTAAAATCGCTATACCCACGAACATTAAAAATCTATCCCACTGCAGGAGTTGGTTGCTCAGAACGTAAGAAACAGAAGTATTAACGACTGCAAAAAGCATTTGAACTGGAAGGTTGGCCATTAAGAAGGCCATGTAGTATGTCCGAAGCTTGTACCAGTTGTTGAACTGTTCCTTGCGGAGTACGGGTAGTTCAGAAGGAAATTTCAGTACCGCTGGCATCATACTAGTATAACACAAGTAAACTGATGATACAAGCGCAAAACCGATGTTGTTTATAGATTTAGAACCATCGGATCCTGCGTTTTCGTATAGTAGGCCTAGAAGAACTCCTACTAGGAAGTGTAGAAGCAACTTCAGATGAGTCACCGTCCAATCCCTGTAAATATTTTTTATACATTAAGCAACTGGTCATCATAATTTTTATTTCTAAATTATGTTAGAAAAAGTATGTAATAATTTATATTTATTAATGGTTCGTTTTTTAATAATTGTATTCAGATTAATTAAATCAATATCAGAAGACATTTTTTATTTATCTCATATTTTTATATCTTTGATTTAATATCAAAGTATTAAAAAGAAGCTACATTCTAGTTTTTTACTGAGTAAATTTATCACAGATGAATTTACATAGTCTAAAAATTACATGTCGTGAATTAAGTAAACCTCTAATTATCATAAAATATTTGGATTGCTGAAAAATAAATTTGAACACATAATTCGGAGAATAAAATTATAATTCATTGAATTGTTGTACAACATATTTTTACAATATGCAAGCAGTATAATTACGCAAAATAACTTTGTGTAAAAATTATATTTAATTTATATTTATATAATTTAGAATACTTACAAATTATTGTAAATTAAATATATGATATACCGAAGAGAAAACATTTTTTAATTCGAGTATTTGCATTAATTATTTAAGAATGTTTGTTTTTTACAAAATAAAACATGCGTTTCAACATTTATTTAAATTATGGCTCATTAATTAAAACAATTTATAATATTATGTCAAAAATAAAATACTTAAAAATAGTTACAAAATATTTTGAGATTTACTCACGGTAATATTCAAAATATAGTCTTAATATATTTAATATTGTACAATAATATGGACTGTAATAAATCCAATAAAAGCTTTTATAATAATTTATTAAATTCATATTTTAAATTAGATTCGGTTCACTTGCAACAAAAATATTTCTGTGTTGTTTGCTATAAAATAATTTTCTATATATATATAGAAAATATAAATAATGTATTAACATAAGTTAGTGTCATAAATGTTGATATTATTTTTATCTTAGTCAAATGTTAAGTATCATTCGTTGTTGAATGAATAAGGATTGCATAAGACTGTTATGCAAAATAATCAAATTCTTTATTTGTTTATTTTTTCGTCGATTAAAAGAGACTGAGAACTAACATTGTACTTAGACCGTTAAGTTTTACGATTGTAGGAAGTATTTTGGAATTTTTCGTAAAAAGATAGCAAATGAGAAACCATTATACAGGAATTTGCAGATACAGAATATTGTGGTTATTAATACTATGTACATTGTAAAGCATGAACATTGTAAGATAAATGTTGGTTGGGAATATTGCGGCATTAAGGAAGACCGCTATTGGAAATTTATTTTTTATCATTTGATGCGACGAATGTGGTGATAATGGTCATGTCCATTCGAAACGCATTTGTGATTTTCAAATGCAGCCTTTTCTACGACGCTAATGTCTTACATAACAATGTGATATATAACATTTTAATGACGCGAATCTTATGAAAATGTATGGCTTCGAATTGATTGCATTTTGTTTCAGGGTTTGATTGATTATTAAAAACTAGTCAAGCAACGCGAATAAAATTTTTTGTTACTAACTTTTTACTGTTGATACTCGTTGGTACAGACAATCATTAATTTATAATTAGATGATCACTTAATTGTACTAAGAAAACGGTACAATCATCTAGTTTTCATTGGGGAATTTAATTTTTTTACGGGTTTTCAATTACACGTGTTTAAATTCGATATTGATTGATGAAAGAACGAGTTGTTAGGAATCTTCCACTTTATATTTGTAAAAGAAAACTATTTTTAAATTACAAATATTGTTCAAAATATTTCGTAGCAGCTTCATTAAATTTATTGCGGCAGAATTTTTTAATGAGTTAAAAAGGCTTCGCAACAAACGCAAATTTTACGCTTATAATATATTTAAACGAAATTGTTAATTTTTATAAAAGGATTGGCTAATTTAAAAATTGCGAATTATCTTTTTTAATGAAAAATAATGCCGTTTTCAATATTGATTGTATAAACTTCAGGTTATTTTTAAGATTATGATTGTCCTTTTTAGATGAAAGATGTAATAATAAAGTTCTTTATATAATTGAATGAAAAAATGAACATCTGCTAAAAAAATTTAATTCGATAAACTCGTTCAGTGTTGTCAACAAGGCTGACAGATCGAATGATTGTTTGAAAATAAATATTGAATAATTAATACTTCTTGCAATACATCGACATTTAGAATGAATTTAATTAATAACTGTTAAGACAACATATATGATCGAACTTTTGCACTGCATTTCTGAGTTGTTTCTCCTGAATTAAAATTATTTTCAAATAAAATTATTTGTGTGAAATATATAATAGTTTTATTGTAGAAAAATGCTACAGCTTTAAAAAAATGTATATAATTATTTGAATATAAATACTTTTATAGATTTTTTTTAATTGCATTATTTGTAATGTTTATAATTACAAACTTTAAACTAATAAATGGATATTTATTATTCGAAGTCTACAATTCCATAACTTTATATTTGATAGGTTAATTTCGAAAATAGTAAAAAAAATTATTAAAAAATAGTCGCGTTGAAATGACAAACTCATTATGATCTTATTACACTGACAGCTAAATATCGAGTTATTAAAATGAAATGAATTATTTAATTTATATAAGAAATTTAATATCATTTAATACAATGCTATTAAGAGAATTTAAATTGCATACATGTATATGTAAATAGAAAATATTAAAGATAAACAAATAAATAATCTGCCTGTCTGATATATTTTAACAACAAATTAAGCATTTTTTCACATTTTATTAATATATATAATTTTATGCTCTTCAGGAACTTTTAAATTTATTCAATTAAGTATCAAAAAAATAAAAAAAAAATATTGAACGACTTTACATTGACGCGTGGTTGAATTACGTAACATTTTAATATGGAAAAATACAGTTGCAAATAGACCTTATAATATTGGAATATTCTGTACAAGGGGAGTTGTAAAGCATGAAACAGTAAGTAGTATTAAACAATGTTTTGCATGAACGTAATTTTAAACAGAATCAGATTTGATGTTTGAAAGAATTCTTATTTTCAGTTTAATTAAGCATTCAAATTTAATTGAGATTTAATTTTGAACCTTTAGTTTAATTTTATCTTCAAAATTTACATTTTATTCATTATCTTTTAAAATATTTCATTCAAATTATTTATATTAAATATTATTTAGCATATATTTTCAAATTTTTAACAAATAGAGGAATATTTTCATTGAACAGAACTTGTATTCGTATTCTATTTAAATTCACGCAGAGATTCATACATATATATAGACATGCCGAAATGCGTTTGTTATCACATACTTCCATCTGTAGAACGTATATGAGATGAAATCAATAACAACTGAAAGAATTGGAATTTTTCAATTTATGATAATCAAATGATGATATCTATAAGTCTATAGTTACAACTATCTATAGTCATTCAGTTTTTATGATAAAAAGATATACAAAATATTGATGGAATATGTTATAATTGTATAAAGATTGAATACAAAATTATTAATAAATTGAAAATATTTATTCATCAATTTATAATATATACCACACGATTTTCAGTTAAGATGAGTACTGAATTAAAATCAGGTAAGGCGGTATTTATTATATATTTAATCATATTTATTATTATTATTATTATTATTATTATTGTTATCATCATCATGAACATCATCATAATTATTTTGTTTAGATAAAATTTATAGTGATGAATGAAATTTATAATTGAAAATAAAACCTAGTTATACATTACCTATAAAGTAAAATTGTGGATCTATTCAATAATATAAAGAATTTCGTAATCTCAGATGGAGGTGTAATGAGAACTGTAGTTTTTGCATGTGAGCTAATTTTATCCTTTGTAAAATGATTACTATCATTTTTTGCTATCACATTTCTAGTTCTCCAGTTGGATTCTACGTTTTTAGCAGCAATTGCTAATTTATCGTTAAAATTCCCATACTCCTTACTAACTACTTCAATCATAAAATCCGCAGGATTGTGATACTTTGGACATTCTAATCCTAAACTTGTAAAGTAAGCAACCGTATTGGTTGCAGATCCTTGGTAAACACATCTTCCTTCGGCCAAAAGATACACATGATCAAACATTTCATAGATAACTGCACTAGGTTGGTGAATTGTACACACTATGGTTCTACTACCCCTAGCTAAACCTCTTAACATAGTAACACACTGTAAAGAAGCCACAGAATCTAATCCAGTCGTTGGCTCATCCAAAAACATCACAGGTGGATTGTCTACCAGTTCTAAAGCTATACTTAATCTTTTCCTTTGTCCTCCACTTAACTTATCGCATCTAGTTTCTTTAGTTTTAGTCAAATCTAGCGTTTCTAAAATCTCATCGATGATCATTTGTTTAGCTTTTTCGTTGAGACTATGACCAAGTTTGAGATCAGTTGCAAGTTTCATTGTTTCATTTACAGTGAAGAAAGGATACAATTGGTCATCTTGTTGGATGTAGCAAGATTCTTTGCGGTATTCTCTCCATCCTCTTTTACCCTCGCTACCTTGGTACTCAATACTTCCTTTGAATCTGGTTTTATTGAAACCGGTTAAAATGTTTAATAATGTTGATTTTCCTGCACCTGAAGGACCCATAATGGCCGTCAACTCTCCGACTTTAAAGTGACCGTTTACGCCCTTCAGAATAGTCTTGGTGGGGCCTCTGAATCCCAAGGATACATTATATTCTACATCCGTGAACATGATATCTAGAGACTGTGTTTTTGGTAAATTTAATAGCACTGCTCTGTTGCAACTCATTTTGTTGAATGACATAGAATAATTCTTGACTAGTTCAATTGTAAATGGGTTCGTTGAATCAAAGTTTGTTTCTAGACATCCGTGCTGGTTGCCACCGACACTGATTACTGTTTGGCGTTTCTTTCCTTTCGAAGAGTAGGGTTACGTCAGAGCGACGATAATGACGGACGTTCAGTTATTGTCGTAGCTGGATTTTGATTAGCATCGCTGCTTTTATGTTACTGCATCAAAACGTTACACTCGAGTGGTTGCACACCGTTGTCGGAAAAATATTCACAGATCAAGTCGACGCCTTTTCTTTCGTATATGCTCGATTATTCGTTCGTTACACTTCGTTTGTTTTATTGTTTATCTGAAAGAAGATCTATTATTAGTTGAATTATTCATAAGTTTTAATATATATATGATTAAATTGTTAGTTAATGGTTGTGCAAGCTTACGATTTCTTTTTCTTATATAAAAAGATCGTGATTCTGCAAGACATTAATTTAAGTAATTTATCAATGCCGCGATTTTTAAAATATTTTTTAACTCTATTGGGTAATTGAAATATACAATTCTGAAAATAAATTTTAAATTAATCGATTTCTTGTTTAAATAAATCGGCGAATAAAAATAATGTATTCCTGATACTAATTCTCGACAATTTCTTGAAGAATTTGCATCATAAATTAATTATATACGAAAATTTATCCATATTTTAATTTGTATGCCGATACAACCTTGAACTGGATTTCTTTAACACATAGAAATTATAATATTAATATGTAACCTTATTAAAACTGATGTCTATAAATTGGTCATTTTATTAAAACATCTTCATATTTATAAAAGAATAATTCATGACTGTCACAGTTTTTAATTCGTGTTTTAATAAATAAAAATAAAAGTTACATAATACTGTATGCAAATTAGTGAAACGTGTTTATTAATTTGCATTCAATGGAAATACTACATAATCTGCTATTTTATTTCTGTGTTAAATTTTATTATATTTATAGTTCTCTTTGGTATTTAATTTCTATATGAATGGTTTCATAATTATTCCCGAATGTCCATACGAAACAGATAAAATTAATATCTGTAATTATTTTTATTACATTGTTTTAATGATATTATTTTTAAAAATGATAATTTATAAAAAATAATAATTGAATTTCTTAGTATTGCTAATTCTTAAAAGTACTTTTTATGAGTATATAAATAAAAAAATTAAGAATAATGAGTTGGAAATTTAAAAAAATAGATTTAAAAAGATTAACCATTCATTGTTCACATTACGAATGCAATGCTCACTACAAAAAAGTTAAATTTACATTTCTTCAAAACAAAGATATTGCAGACATTGAAATTTTAAATCATAATGACGAATTATTGTTGTTTCATATTTGTTTTCAAATATTTTATTTTACTTATTCAATAAGTTTATTATCAAAGAAATAATTCTTAACAATTTATGTTTACTAGACAATATTGAAGAGTTACTATATCAGTATAAGAATATATACTTTAAAATTTTTTAATTCATGTGCAAAAGATAGAAATTTTGAATTTTTGAAACAAACCTTATTTCATTAAAATATAAGTTCAATCATAACAAACTGAGATAAAATTCTTGCGAAACCTCAGATGAATCATAACATTTATATGAAATAAAATTTTTACTTTTTATGTATTGAACTCTCGAGATAACATAATTATTAAACTATTTAAGTAAAAGTTCAGCAAATCCAAACAGTTTTATTTTTTCTATATGAATAATATGATTAACTGAATCAAATACTTTATTTAAGTCTATATAATATTGATTTTAATATTGTTTTGCAAAGATTTTGAAATATATTGAGTACAATATAACAAAAATATGGATATAAGTTTGTAATTTAATTTTTCATTTTTATTGCCAATGTTATATGCTAGCTCTAATAACACTTAGGGCTTAATTCTCAGTTAAAAATTCAGAAAAAGTCTAATACTTTTATTAAAATGGAAAGATTATCATTAAATTATGTATGTATAATTGTTTGACACTATTAAAAATACAACTAATTAAAATGTCAATAAAATGAATTAACTAAGACGTATAAGGATTCATAGTTGTACTATAATTCTAACATTTACAAAAAGATTTAAAACACATAGCAAAGGTATTTGCAATACTTCTAAGATTGGTATAAAATTGAGACTTAAAGTAAATAAAAATTTTAATGCTATAGGTAATAGATTTAATTATATCATGATTATAATTAACAAAATATCTACTAAATACAATTTTCAATAACGTTCTGTAAATATGTTGTACAATTCTATAAAATTACTATTTTTATATTCTTTCTGTACTCTAATCTTTATATATATATAATAATTACATCTTTGAATTTAGAACTAAATCATGCAGGAAATGTCGATTTATAAAGTTCCTTCAAGAGAAAGCATATTTTAATAGCTTTAGATAATTTATAATATAGTTATGAAATATTCATATAAAGTGATAAATTGTGAAAATTGATATTTTAGATTAATTATTAAAATAGTTAAGCATCAATGTATAATCAGTTGAATTATAATTGTAAATTTAATCTTCATAATCAATGTCATCTACAAATATTTGCGAGAAACAATTAATATGTTAAGGAGGATAATTATCACAAGAAATTATCGACTCAACTGAAGCTTTATACATAATAGTTTTAAAGTTGGTAACTATCAAATTTAATAAATATTAATAAATTATTATTATTAATACTAGAAATTAAAATTAGTTGAAAAAAAACAATACGCGATTATATTTTTGTTACAGACCTTATTCTAAACATAGTATTTTTGTTAAAATATTGAACAGTTTAAGTAAGTTCTATGATACCATTATATTGTGAACAAATTATAATTTCCAAACATTTAACGATAAGCAAAAAAAGTAAACTGTGTATATTATTAAATTGTACTTATTTCAGTACAAATGCATAATCAATATTTCATATCTAATTTAACATATAACTTTGATACATATCTTTGACGACTATTAAGACGACTTCTCTATTGCATTGACTATTCAGATTATTTAGTCCGTATAAATGGGAGTTACTTAATTTAATTCCTGCATCTAATATTTCATAACACGACCACATTTTTGTAAAAACTAAAATATATTGATAATTAAAAATATTCCTTTAATATTGTTCTTCTAGTCTCTAACATAGTGATAATACATTTTTAGTTTACTTTTATTAATTAGATTTTTTATTTTTTTGTTTAGAATTAATTTGGATATTTATGTTTCCAATGATTTAATTATGTATGATTTTCATTTGCTTTGTTTATATTAAATTCATCTTACTTCATTCTAAACTTTTTTAAACTATTTTATTCTAAAATTATTTGATCATTGGCAATTTTAATTTTTTTGCACTTGTTTTTATTATGCAAAATCCATAATACTTAATACTTATTTTTCAAATCAATTTTAATATAACAATGTTTAGTGCTATTATTAGAAAATTTATGTAATCTGAAATGCTTAACAATAGAATCCTTACAGACTATAAATTGTATCCAAATTTTCCCAACTTAATTCACTATCGTGCTTCCTGCTTGTATCATGATTGCTTGAACTTCATTCTTTTCTATAATTTAGTTGTAGTTTACACGTAATTTTCAGAACACGCAATTGCGTATTCAAATAAATGCTAATATTTCATTTAACTTTTAGAGCAAAATTTTGAAGTTATGTTGACAGTTGTTGCAATTTCAATTTCTCACTTTCAAATATCTCATTTTTAATGTTGTAAGATGTTTATATTCATCATACTAAATAATTTAGGTTCTGAGTCAGTGTATTACTGCTGGTGGAGTACATTACTGACGGGCATTTTTAAAATTCTGAGGCCATAATTTCGTAGAGAAAGTAAAATGCAAATTTGTTTGTTTGCACTATTTAAAATTCAATTAGTAATGTACTGCGTGCAGTATAATGCACCGGGAACAAGATTACACTAAACAAAAATGACAATTAATAAATTATTTTGTTAATGTTGAATTAACCATGCTTGCATACCGCTGTCTAGGCTGGCGGAAATCTTTCCAAGTGGCAATTTTATTTCAAGATCGATAAATTTATCATTGACACAGCCAGATTCGTTATAGAAGTGGTTGAATTCACTGGAGAATGAACCATTTCTCGTCGAAGATTGACCTTTTAGTCACACTGGGTGTGCGGAATGTCTTTAATTCGGCGAGTTTAGAGGGATATACTGTGTGCAATGGACAGACCTCTTCCGCATTTTGATCAACTATCTTGAGAACTGCGTCTTGAGGTATCAAACACCCAGGAGCCCTCCATTTTCGTATGGAGATACTGGAATAATCGATATTTGTAAGTTTATACCGATGATATAGCTGCCGTTATACAGGCACGCAACGATGAGGAGATTCAACGGAGATTGAACCAGGTGATGCAGAGCGGTCACTTTTGGTTGGGTGAATTTGGGTGTCACCATTGAGTAAGACGGAACTCATTTTGCTCACGAGGAAACAGATACACCCGTTGATATCTTTGCGAGCGGATACGTTGGACACGAAGCCACCTATTAAATACCTTGGATATTTATTCGCCTGACAACTGAGTTTTGGAGAGTACATAAGACGCAGTGCAAACCATACGTCACAGTTGACAGTGGCATTGAATTTTTTAACTTTAAACAAGAAGTGTCTTAGAGGAAAAACACAGAAATCAGTTGGGCGCGGTACAAAGGTGTGTGATTTTTAGAATATCTTGAGCCTACAAAACCGTGTCTGCAGTTGCTGTCTAGCGGTAACTGGAATGATATCTACCCATTTAGTGGCACAAGAGCGGAAAATGATTTACAACCAAAAAGTTTGATAAGTTTATAGCGAGTTCACGAAGATGCGCGTGCCCGTTCAGTGGAAGCCTGGCTACATAGCTAGCTTCAAGAGCCCTGAGAAAGATGTACAATGAGACTCATCTTGACTCTGAGTTAGAGGGTCAATCAACCTCATGGCAAGGTCAGTTATAACCTGACTCAGATGAGACTTCCTGCATAAAACAGTGAATACTGGAGAAGTCATAGGTGATGCTATTTTTCCTCTGGCAATGGCGTGGCCCAATTCGTACGTAATGTAATTTTTATAAAGAAACAAAAGGAAAGATTTGATTTTTGAAAAAGCACCGAGCAATGAGATTAAATATCGAAGAATAGGCTTTTAGAAAATATTCTTAACTATAGATAGTGATTTTAGTTGATAAGAGTTAAACACACCACAAGAGCTGCGAGGCGTTTCGGTGTAGATGTTTCCCAATAAAACCAAAATTGTTGTTGTTATAATTATTATTTTACCATCATTATCAACAATATCATCACTAACATGATCATCGTCATTATCATTATTATTATTATTAAATAAATACAGATACATTTGTACATAATAATTATGAAATTTCAATTGAAAATGAAATTCAACTGAAAAAACTAATGATATATTATATCATATATATTCAATTAGTCGATTAATTGAAATACAAAATAATGTATCCATTAACTCAATTATATTAATATTCATGTATTTAATTAATTTGTATAATGAAATAATAATTTTTTATAACGCAAATTTATGAAATTATTAACAAATGTATATATTTTTAATTATTACTTTGTATGCTTTGCCAAACAAATAAAATACATATTTTTATGACTCACGCTTTAATAATATTAATATTGTAAAAATAGGTGTTTCATTTTAAGACATATTATATTCATTTATTGGTATATGTTTTTTACAAAAAAATGTTTTATCAAAACACTCTGCTTACTTCAATTGCATTAATATTATAACATATCAAAATGTCTAATTTTAAAATATTAATTTTTTTATTGAATTAAATAAACAGGAAAATTATACTTTTACTTAAGTAAAAATAAAATAATTCATATTAAATATTTTTTGGGTTTAATTAACTAAAGTACGTAATATTAATGTGGAATATACAAATTGTATTCAAAAATACATATATTATAATAACTACCCATTTACCTTCATTTATTAATTATATTCTGAAATGTAAGTAAACATTGAGTAAAAGAGTTGTTCCTAATAAATAATGTCAGATGGTAAAGATATGAATGATTTATGTAAAAAGTTCAAGACCATACAATACTGTCAAAGAAATGATAAGTTCAACTTTTACGATATTGAACAGAATGAAGTTATGAATGCTTGATGCGTTCATTAAAATTTAAATCCCTATATATTCTCTCAGGATATTAAGAAGATTAATTTACTATGAACAGTTTTATTATAAATAAAATTCATGGTATCGCTTTATAATTTCACATTTAAAATAAAAAAATATACTTAATAGTATCAATTATTATTAATATAAGTACATTTTTATAGAAATAAAGTATATCAAACTTAAGATAATCATTCCTAAATAAAAGTACATTCAGAATTTAAAAGTATGAGTATATAAATATCAATAAATAAATTGAATCGTTTTCATATCTATCTTACATCTTAAATGTAAAAGTAAAATTTTTACTTAAAATATATTTGATAGTAATAATAAATTATTTCTTTATATTTTAATAATAAACTTTTTATCTTTTAATGCCGAGTATAATTAAATTACTTATTCTTCGCGTTGAATTATTATGAAACTTTAAAATTCATTTGTGTATAGCAAAATATAGAAATTTATGCAGTAATTCAGTTTTGAATATTAAACTTGTAGTTTACGATTTTTTCTTTTGAAAACTTATTTATAATGTTTACAGAAAATTTTAATTTCATTATTTGGAAAGTATTTCTGACCTAAAAAACAAAAATCATAGTTGAAGGACAGTAAGGGAATTCAAGATATTCCACATTAGCATTGTTTCTTAATTATGTGAGTTACAATGACCAAAGCCATTTGTGGCTTTTGTACTATTTATGTGTTTCTGCACTCACAGCATAGAAAAACAAAACTGAAACATGTGATTATTATTTATTATTGTTAATGACATAATTATGTAAATCAATTTACGTCGCACAAGTTTCAAAGTTCGATAATCGTTATTCACAGAAAAAAATCTTACATAAATCTGGGGTATTATTAAATAATTAAACATGCAGATCTTTCGTGGTAAAATTTATCTTCAAAATAAACAAGATTCCAATACGACCAAGTAATGAGAGATGTTTTAATGTATTCGAATAATAATTTGTTCATTTATCGCGTGTTGTTGCGTCTAGTCCGATTTATACGAATTTATCACGTTCTTATATTATCAAACGTTGTTATGACAAGAGTATAGATTTTACTAAACTTTCACGACATAATGCGTATAATTAGTGGAATGTAAGCCAAGTAGAGTGTCTTACTGAGTAGTTATAACTTGCTAATAATTTATCGGAAACCACACGCGAAAAAAAATGTACAAAATGCTGAAACATTTAATGTGATAATTTTATTATAAAATAAGTTTAAATGAACCCGGCATGTTTTTTATTAAACTGTTTATAACTTTTATAGTAAATCTTTTTTGTTTATTTTGTTTTATTCTGCTATCTAAAAATACTTAAAAATTATTTAGAGTAAAGATGTTTCATTTAATTTTTTGCTAAGTTTTTCAATATTATTTTTGAGAAAAATTAATTTGAAATCTATATTATTTCATTAATGAGGTTGTTTGAAAAATGGTTAAATTTAGAGGTCAATGTTTCAGAGATGTTCTAGTGACATCGATATCAGCTTGTAAACTTTTATATACTTCTAATAACTGCTGGATGTGTGACTGTTATATTGTTTAAACAGCACCAAGAAAAACTTTGAAAAAACATCAAGTGAATATTAGTGTGTCATTAGAACAGCTTGGAAACATCGAGGACATCGTACGATCGTCTAAACAATTCTGTATGAGAATGCATAAAGTAAATTTAGAAATGTGGAAAATATACGTAATATATAAATTAATAAAATAATTATATAACGATATATTAATATAATTATGTATTAATATCTTATGATTTTTTTTATGTCTTATTTGAATTT
>JABFOX010000838.1:0-14736 GCA_022817665.1 Axea sp. ZL-2020
CTATATGTATTTTTATATTTTCTATTCTTGTTTTATGTTTTATTTTATGTAATATTATTTTGTTTTTTGTCAGAAAGAAATAAACCTAAAGTAAACAAAAATAACAGATGTCAACTAATTATCAGTATGAAAGAATAAATATTCATTGATTTATTTAAATAAAACAGTTTTAAAAATTATTTGAATTGAAGTTATAATGTATGAAGTTATAATGAACCTTTATTGGTCGGATATATCGATTCTGTCAATTAAAAACAATGCGATTATGTTAATTGGTATTAATGTAACGATAAATAAACATAAAACAACAGTACTATTTCTACGAGGATTTTTTAATCAGCAAATATTGTCCGTTAAAAGATTTTGTTCGACAGTCATTGAGTCAATGTTCAGAGGAAAATATTTTTGTAGGAAAATGATTGTTGATTAAATTTTATAGATCGGAAATAAGGAAGATTAATAAAATCCTGATACTGAGTAATAACGCATTAATTTCCATATTTATTTGATTTTTTAATTGTATTTATTCCAGAATAATGTATATGAAACATGAAGTCTACAAGGATAATTATTGTTGTTTTATGTTGTTTTTAGCAATAGGATATTTTTATTATAATAATTACTGAATACTAATTATTTTATAATATAACTTGTAAATCATTAGCAATTTATTTATCATTAATGCTATATGTTTTATACGCATATTCACAATATATCACAACATATCACAGATACTGTTGTAAAGTTATAATTTTATATTAACACATATAATTATTTATGTACAGTGTTGTTACGTTACGTGTACTTTTCCTGTATTAAGATTGCTATTTTATTATTTTAGAATTAAGGAGATAATATTCGCCGAAGGATAATATTTATGTCGATAGGGTTTAAGTAGATTACAAGCTTCTTGAGATAATTTATGAGGGTATGAATTTTCAAGTTAATTGAGATTGCAGACAAGTAATTAATATGGCATATTTTATTTATTGGAAGATAAATCAATAAGAATAAGAAATTAACTTCTTTCAAAACCCAGGCGTAAGGGAATTTGATTTAAACGAGAATATTTTACACAGAATCTTTTATTTTTTCTTAATTAGGCAGACATTTCATTTTTTTTTTATTGTTATGTTTAATAATTTATATCTTTTAAATAATAAATTTATCGTAACGTCTTGAGTGCAATTTTGTTGAATTTAAAATATAAATTCACTTTTTTACTTTTAATAAAATAATTAAGTTCTTTAAATATTAATAAATAATTAGCTGTGATGCAATAATAAAGTGTACTTTCTTTAACAATTCTTTTATATGAGAATGATTTTATTTAACTATTGAATTCTATTTGTTAGTTATGTCTTTGGAGTGATTTGTATATTATTTTGAACTCTATTTTCTTTTATGATTGATTTTCAATTAATGTTGATCAATCATTTTAATTATCATATATTATATTGCATGCAACTGATTTAATTACATTGACTTTTTAAATATGTACTATTTAAATAAATAGTAAATGTTTTAATGTTTAATACAAAGCAATGAATTGTTGTATTAAATGTGCTACTAGATTAATTTTTACAATTATAAATTATTCTAACATTACTTTATATATTACTGTATAATTCAAATTTATTTACTAAACGTAACGTAATTGAATTTTCTGGTGTAATACCATCGTGCTAAAGCTCTAAAGATATTTAATGTAGAGCTGAACGTAACGTCAGTACATTAATAACAACCACAACAAAAATAATAATAAAATTTTTATGAAATTGTAGTCCTAAATTATATTTATTTCAAATCCACTAAAATATTAACAATAAAGCAAATTATATTATTTTTTTTATTATTTATAAAATGTAATATTTCAGATTTCGTATAAACAAGAAATAATTAAAAACCAAAAATTAACGCATGTTAAATAATTTCATTTAAAAAACACAAATAGTTAAACTAAATTATTTCACTGAAATTATTTAAAATGCTAATTTTTGTAACAAAATTTTTCTGTCATTTTATCGACTATTCCAGTACATATTTTACAATTGGATTGCAAATGTGTAATTCTTGTAATATTGCTAATGCGTGTTGAAAGATTATAAATACATAGCAAATATGTATTACATTAAGAAATGACTGTAAATCAAAACTAAAGTTACTTTTTGATAAAAGGAATGTTTAATACAACAACAACAAAAAGATTAACTACACGTTCCATTGCAATTTGTTTTATAATTGATAATGAAAATATGAGAATTCGTACACGGTATGTATGCGTTCCTCTTTGTTTGCATTTCTTTTTTTTTATACTTCAAAAAATATCAATTAATATCAAATTTAATACATTTAGCGTCAACTACATTAAACGACAACAACGGTCTTGATAAATTTATAACTAATCAATACTTGTTTCCTACATTTTGTTGCGACATTCGACGCTCGCTTCGTCGCAATAATTTACAAATATACATAATTATTGTTCGGACAAACGTCCAAGACCCATAAAAAGGCGAACGAAAATGAACCACTGCGATAAATCGGACACAACAAACAAAATTTTTTGTTTTTGTTAAACAACGAAACTCCACAGACGTCAGTTAGACCTAGATCAAATCCGACGAACATACTCGTGCCACACAACTCCAATTATGTTTACTTGATTGAAGAAGTACTTGCGGAAAGAATAACAACCATCAGTTCCGCTAAACAAATCACAGAAGTTTCTCTATTGTTCGATGCGAAAACAAATGTCCGCGGCGTGTTCGAAAAGCCATCCCTCGGGTTAACAGGAATGTAAAAATGCCGAAAAACCCATTTTTAATACACACACATACACACAGAAAGAGAGCAGAGATTTTCTCGAGGAAGAACTCTCTCAGCGTACCGAAACTCTTTCTTAACTTTACCGATGGCCCACTCGGTTCATTGGCGGGATTTTCAATCGAGATAAATAGACAAAAAAATACGGTAACCGAACGCCTAGTTTTGCATCTTAACTTGCTGTGAATTTTGGTACCAGGGCGCTATGTCGACAGTGCGGTGGCAGGGAGGCCGCACCACGCCCCCTAGCAACGTCGAGCGACTCCTAGCAACAGGCTTCGTACGGAAAGATGATTTCGGATTATCATGCACGTGCATGTTGACAAAAGAAGTTTAGCTTGTAAAGCTGATTAAACCTTAGTTAATCACAACCGAACAGGGACACATAGCGCGCGAGGAGGCGGTGCGTCGCGCGCACGCGAGCCGACATCTTTGAATCCGTGGATCCCTGATAGGCGATTGCTTGAGCGGGCGGTCCCGCGCGGCGAATAATCGACGACGCAACTCCTCCGTCAACATGGTCCCTCGATTGAAAACACATAGCGGCTGAATTCAGTGCTGCAATCCATAAATTTCTGACATTTTATTCACGTACTGTACACATTGCGTTCTCGCATTTGATGTGTCCGTTGAGATTTGCCGCTGGGGGCGGAATTCTTGCGGGGATCGAGCACAGCAGATTGCTTCTTTCGTACGAGAATGACGCAGTAGCCCATCGTGCTTGTCATTTTTGCGGATTACGCGTTTGTGATTGCGACTATCAATTATACTTGAGCCTGAAACGTGTAGTTTCTGGCTAAATTGATTTTCCAATTAATCGTGTTTAACTGGACGTATAAATAATGCGGTCATTGTTTGGAGAATTGAGAATATAAATAGTTCGTACGAGACGAGCATTGGGAAATATATTGGCGAGTTAATTAATACGGGTAATGCGTAGGTAAACGTTGGTTGTATAAATCTATTTCAGTACATGAATGTTATCTTACAAACAGATAAACCGATAAATGAAACGAACGAATTTACACTTTTAATACTTTGAGGACGAGTTACACGTATTTCAGTTTTTATCATATAAAGAAATGTATGTAAGAAATTGGATTGCGTTCACACATCATATTATTGAGCGTATTTTTCATGAAAATGCTGCATTTAATTTAATAAATGTCATTGCACAAATTACAAATAACAAGCGACTATCATTCAGCAGGATTAATACGACAGATGCTATTAAAATAAAATTTATAATTTGACATAGTTAAAATTGTAATGTGATAATTGAAAAAAAAGGACGAATAGAAGAAGACGCACTACGAAAAAACATGTAATAGCACAACAAAAAATGTTTCTGAAGGGGATTCAGAAATGGTCGAAACGTAAATAAATAATGGATAATAGTATAAGGAATGAAAAACAATTAATTATCCTATATAAATATATATTAATATAAATTTATATCCTATATAAATGCATATATTTGTTGTATTCCTTATTATAACTTATTTTTATTAATATATTTTATTTTATTTTAAGACCAGTAAAGAAGGTGAATACTTGTTTTTAGGAATAAAATAAAACATGTTTCAAACATTCGTTTTTCTTTCTTTTTATATTATTTAATCTTTACATATTATTTAATATATTAAATAAGCAACTGTAAATCATGAAATAAATACCAAACAAAATAAATATAATATTACGTAAAATATTAAATAAATAAAACATACATTAAATAAATAAATAGAAGTAATAAAATATATCTAACAAATAACTATATTTTATATTATATTTTGCTATACATATGTATTTAATTATTGAATTTCAATGCAAACTGTGCTTGTTAAAAGTATAGTAAAATGTATTTATGAAATATATAAAATACGTTGTTACAAATGGCGATAATATAAATTTAACGTTACGGAGTTTTTTATATTCAAATTAAACTCGTGCTTTATATTCAGAGTAGCTTTTACAAGAACTGCCATCTTACATTTGATATGTTTTTATTATATTTTATCGTCATAATAACTAATTATTAAATTTTATTGTATCGTTTAATAAGTTTCAGTAAAGAGAAATAATAATGCTCGAATAGAAATTTACAGCGTTCTTTAAAAAATAATTCCACTAGAGAATTATAGCAATGAAATAAGAGAACTAAAATATAATTAAATAAAATAATTTATAAAATGTTTCTTTGAAATTTACATTTTAACAGAAGCATAAAAAAACATAGTAAAGTTGAAAAACGAACATTCATGGATGAAACGTAAATATCATTCTGATATTATTCATTAATGATCCATATTGAACTGACACGTAAATAATAAATATAAATAACTTGTTTTCTTTGTTCTTAGTCTTTTTTGCATTGACATTTTGACCCGTACGCAGTAAATACCGAACAAAGTAAAAGCGGCTTATATTTATTATTTACATATTAGTTCAAAATTAGTCGTTAACAAATAATAATATTACAATAACAAAAATTAACATCGACGTTAATAAAGTTATAGTGTTTAAAATTATGAAAATTATTTCATACACAATATCGACATTTGTAATATGATTTTATTTGACATAAACTTTTATCGAAAACATATCCATAACTAAATAAATAATTCAAATTCAAATTATTGCATTGTTACGAACTAATTTTATTTGAATTCAAAGTAGATCTGAATCCCATTTATAAGAATTTACAGGTTTGATTTTTAACTAAATCATTTTAAAAAAAGACATTATTCGTATAAATAACAATCACTGCATTATAGTTATATTTATATTTATTTGTGTATAATTTTATACAACCATATCAAGCAATGTTGTACACAAATAATTATTAGAACTTAAACTGCTGCAAAGTATCATTTCGAACAACTTCCATCACTGCTTTTAGAAAATACGTTTAAAGTTATTAATACGGAATTGTACGTTTTAAATGCAAATTCTGATGATTGTGAATAATTGATTAATAAGAGGGGACACAAACAATCGACATATTTCCTAACTCGATGTGTAAACCGTGGTCATCGTATTGCGGTGAGAGTTGAGGTTTCTGTAATCGGATATTCTCCTGATACAACGGTAGAGCGCCGCAGCGCCACGCGTCACGGCGAACGCCACCGCAACGCCTGCGGCGTCTATACGCCTAACATCGCGACGCGAGTTGTGTCGCATCGGATCAAGGTGAAAGTTAATAAGACAAACAGAGACATTATTGCTTAGAAAAAGAACCAGAGATCATTATGTGTACTTTTTAGCCCGATTTAACACCTCGTTTGCGTCTCTATGGGCATTTGCATTTCGGCTAGTCAATCATGAAAAATGAGACGTAAGCGGAAGTTCAGTTCTTAGATTGAAAGTTTAATTATTTAATGAGCAATTCAAAAAGATTCAAACATTACAAATGGAATAAATAATTGGAACGATTTTGAAGCGTTTTATGGCTTCAAGGATATCTAGAAATACAAAATGTCGAATGTTAAACATTTTTGCTGATGATATTTTTTTGTTAAAAAAGTCAAAAAGTTCAAGAACAAATTGTAGGAGAATAATTGAACATTTTTGCACTGAAAAGAAATACGATCACTCTTATGGTTAGTGACGATGGATCATACTTTCGGTAGGATAAAATACTGGAATAATTTCTACTGACTGGTGCCTGAAAATTACAACCAAAACATTATAATGTCTAAAAATTGAAAAATCAATAATCTTAACTGAAACTGAAATCATGCGATGATGAAGTAGCAGGATGAATGTATTGCGTACGCCATCTATTGGATTGTAATTAAACTATACGGTTTGATGTTACATTTAACAAAATGTAGGGAGTGTAATTGTTAAGACACGCAAGTTAAGTAAATGAAAAAAAAAAAAATGTTAACATTTATTTTAATAATGGTATAACAAGGGTAACTGGTAACATCGTAGTAAATATAACTGACACTAAAAAATAACAAAAATAACGATGTGACTGAATAATACATTTATAGAAAATTCACGTGTTTTTGGTATATCAGAAGTTGTATTTGTGATGTTTTTGATAGAAAAAGGAGGATTGAGAGAGAGTTCAGAATTGACGTGTATTTTTGTTGCAAAAAGTGTAGTCATTATTGTAAAATATGAGTTGCAATTCATATGCAACATTCATGTGTAACAAAGCAATAATAATACAACAATAATCATCAGAAGTTAAAATTATGAGTTGTATGGTATTTTACTACGTTGTGATAAATAATTACAATTCACTTGTGCAAGTTGAAAAATAAATTGTTTAAAATTAATGATTCGAATATTTAAATGAAATTAATAACTGCATTTTATGCACAGTATTAATACATCAAATATTTGGAAATAACTGATCTGAGACAGAAAGGAAAACGGTGCTTTAAAATGAAACATTTCTATTTTCACTTTTAAAGTATTTTTTAGTGTTTTGACGTTCTTTGATATGGAAAACATGACGGATTTTACTATAAAACTTTTAAAATTGCACCAATTATTCACTATGGAAATTGAATTGAATTTCTGCGATCGTACACAATAATTATTTATTCATTTATTATATTATTATTGTTATAAATGCGTAAAGAATATTTATTTATTTAAAAATAAAACAAATGTTTTTAGATTGTATCAATATAAAATAATTTATCAAAATATTTATATTGCAGACTCAGTGACTAGAAATCCATTAACAAATATTCCATTTAATAATACGATACTTGGGGTACGATGGTATAATACTGAGCCATCTTTTATTTGTTTTTAGGAATTTTTATATGTGCAAAAAGAAACTGAAGAAGAATATATAAAAGTATTGATAAGGCTTAAGATGGAATTTTAAGAAAATGTAAACTTTAGACTTTTAAACGAAAAATTCGTGCGGTAGAAAATATCTGAATAACTAAACGAATATTGGAAAATGTTTGCAATGTTTCACTTTGCCTTCAAAGAACAAGTTAGAACAATTAAAATTTCATTTAATAATGCATTACACATAAATTCTATGATTTATTTAAATTCAATCAAACTGATTTAACATAGTTTAAGTTAATTAGTTTAAAATCTAAAACAAGTAACTCTCAGTAAAATGTATTATAATTTTAATTAAGCAAATTAAAATTATGAATAAAATTCAGTTAAATAACGACGTATATTCATTTATTCTCATTTTATTGATTTTTTTTTTGGTGAGTTTAACGAAGATAATTACCCTTGTAAAGAATTAAAAAACCTTCAGATTACAAATCCAGCACGTTATCTACTTGGCATACATTCAACTTTCCAAGACTTTTAAAGATTCCTCGAGTGTTTTTAAGACGTTTTTTTACGCGAAACGAATTGTATTTTTTAGTCAACATTTGAACTTTTATAGACTTTTTGTCAAATTATCTCAAAATTTCTCAGTTGCTTAGTTTTTACAAAAGAAAGATAAGTTTTGTCCTTATAGTGTAATCAATATTTGATAATCTAATTTATTTTTTATTATAAAAGTTTGATATTAAATATACATTCTTTTAAATTTTATTAAATAAATATTATTTGTAATAATAATAAAACATGCTTTATATTAAATAACACAATAATATGATAATGCATAAAAATTGCAAACAGATGAAACCGTAATGTTTCGGCAGATTACAAAATAATACATTCTTACAACGATAGATGTTGACATGTCTCTTATACCAAGGAAGCAAATACAATTTACAAAATTTCGTGTTCAAGTTGTGATAAGGTTTAACTGAATAATATTTAAGAGACAGAATTTAACAACACAATTATAATGTAAAATGTTCCTCTAATGTATAAAGTAGATGAATAATTAAACACAAAGTAAACAAAAATTATTTTATTTCTGCAAATAATATAATTATTTAATAAAGTGATTATAGCTGTAGATAATACAATATTAAACGTGTACAAAATAATAAAATATTCATAAATTTTATAACATCAAAAATATATAATAAAACATTAACTTTTTTACATTAAGAAATTCTTTAATTAAAATCAATTATATACATTAGTATTATTCCAAATTAATTTTATTTCGGTCAAAGCACTTGGTTTTATACATTTATATTTAACTATTTCCTATTTAATTATTACGTCGTGCTTGTAAAAAAATAAACGACCGAGTCACGAAGAGCTGCCATAATTAGGCTAGTTGAGTAGTTCTCTTTTTGATCGAACGATAACAATTATTTAATATATTGAACATTTTAATTGTTATATAGTAATTAAGGGGTAGTCATAATGAGTTTTAAATTTTTATACACATTTGATGCGATGGAAGAAAAAGTCATAATTAATTCTCGTTTTCCAACTTATAAAATAGAACAAAAGCAATCGATAATTTTAATATGCAGAGCGATACCGCAAAATTTGAGGATTTTTACAATGCATTATTTTGAAGCTTTCCATTTTTAAGAGATATAATTGTTTCCCACAATGATCTTGGGAGATACACTTGCTATTTACAAGATACAAATATCTATAATTTCATTATAATGAAAAATATAGTGTTTTTAAAATATTTGATTTCTATTATAATTTTCTTGTAAAAGGATCAAATATGATTCGAAATGTTGAAAATAATAAATTGTTTATAATAAATATGTAAAGAATATGTCTTAAATCTATAATTTTGTCGTTATTGGTATTTGATAAGAATTTTATTATTTTGAGACAAAAAGTATGTAGTTGTAATTACACTTAATGGGTTGAATTAATTAGACTTTAAATTTTATCTAAATGAAATTAATATATTTAAATTGTTTCGTGTCTAATTTCATTACTTTGAATGCTACAATTTATGAAATATATAAAATAAACTATTAATTTTAAGGGTTCTCGACCGAGTACGTACATCATACTTATGTTTAAGTAATATTTAAATATTCTTCTTTTCTGAAAAATACTGTTATTTGTACGAAGTCGTTTTTAGATATGGCCATGTAATATAGAAATATTTAGTTTTCTTAAATAAATGCATTTTTTTATCCCACGTTTTTTATAAAGCTTAAACAAAAATGAATAAAAATAATTGTTCGAGAGTTCAGTAGAATGTAATAGAACAATTTAAATCATCGAATTGTTTTAAGAGTAAAGGATGGATATGAAATAACTGTTAGCATACAAATTTTAATTTTAATAATGATTTTGTTGTGCAATAAGTTTCATTTTTATTTTTAATTCAAGTTTATACATTTCCGGCCTTCGTGAACCGACCATGGATTTTCTTTAGTTTCTTCGAGTTTCTTTTTTCAACAAAATTTAAAACTATTAGCTAGTTGATAGGTTTGATTTTACAATTTTAATTTGTATAAACAATTACCACGAAGCTGTTATAATATTGTATAATGAATAAATGCTGACGCCAAGTTTTAGCAGTGCCAGTATGTGCTGTTTCGAAGAAAAACCGAAATATATGGTAACTAGTACAATACCAATAGAACGAAAATGGGAATTGTAGTTACGTTTAAATCAGTGAATTAATTTAAATAATTCGGTACAGTTATCACGGAAAATAAAGAAATCGATGTTGAAATCAAGAATAGATTACATGGTGGGAATGCCTGTTTGTACGTTGTAAGCATATCATTTAAATCACGTCTTTTATCATGCAGAATTAAAATCCGGATATACAAAACAATAATATAATATAAAATACGACTTCTTATTGTGTTTCTTTACGAAGAAAAACGGGAATAAACTTAGGGCTTTCAAAAATAAAGCACTACAGAAAATTTTTGGTGCAAAAAAAAACGACATTAGCGAAAAATTTAGGAAATTACATAATGAGGAAATAAATGAATTATACGACTCACCTAACATAATAAGAATAATAAAATGGCGTAGACTCCAATGGACCAGACGTGTAGCACGAATGGGACAAGAAAGAACGGCATACAGGGTATGTGCAGGTAGACCAAGTAGTACGAGACCTTAAGTAGACCGAGGCATAGATAGGAGGATAACATTAAAATCGATCTTAGGGAAATTAGACGAGAAAATACACCGTGGACGGAATTGTCCATCCACCTTGGATGTCGCGAAACTGAGAAGAATGGTGTTTCTATGTTAATGAGGTAATGAACTTACGAGTTCGAAACGTCATAAAAAATGTATAATACAGCATACATGAAATGTTTTCAAAGAATAACGGTCAGTAATAAAGGTGATCTACACACAAGACAATCTAAAGCTATACATTAAAAGAAGAAACGATTAACGATGAGGATTTCATAGATGAATCGCCGTGATTTGAAAATTAAACTTTTCTTTTTTTGAAATTAAAACAATTTTCTGTCATATCTAAATTAATATTGTGTTGTTATATATTCAAAACAAGTTTATATAATAATTTTTTATTATATAGTATTATTTAATATATTATATAAAATTAAATAATAATTTTTTATATAATAATTTTGAATATATTCATTTTTAATATACATCTTATAATTGTACTGTGTCAAAATGTTTTAACTATGTAACATACTTTTATAGGCATACGAATATTAAAACTCTTGTATATGGTATAATATTAAGAAATGATTTTATTTGATTATACGAACTTTTTGAGTTTGACAACTCAAAATATCTCAAGAAAGAGGCATTGCACGCAAAGAGAGGCGTTTTTCTGTGTATTCATTATTTCTTTCCACCGTCCCCTGATAAATAGGCGATGGTCAACTTCGAAATTTCAAATGGGAATATCTGTTTTTTATCTCAAATTTTACATCACATAATATGTTAAGTTTATTTGAATACTTTCTGTCAAAATATGCTTTAATTTAGTCATAATGGTTAAACTTCATTTATCACCATTAAATTGAAAGAGAACCGATTTTTAGATTTTTATTTCAATCTGATTAATTTCGTTATTGGGAAACTGCATTAATAAAAATTGTGTTAGTAACGAAATATAACTGGAACAGGTACTGGTTCAGCACCCAAACTTGTCAGTTTGACATTCCGATTTTATACTTATATATTGACATGACATTCGAATTTATACTTCTACCTGAAGTGTATCTAAAACGTTTAAACTGGCATATGTATCGTGATTCGGGGCATAAGTGAATAAGAGGTTTGCCTGAAACGCGCATTCAGGGATGAAATATTTATCATGTTTTACACATTTTTACATTGAATACATTTAGTACGAATATTGCGACTGCAATTTATTATTTATCCATTAACGTTTCTTAATGATATTATAATTATAATTAATCCATTAATAATTTTTTTAATTGAAATAAAGTCATATGAGACATCATTTAGAGATAAAATAACAAGTAAAACATATAACAACAAGAAATAGAATATTTTATAAAGAATACTTAGATTTTTTGATTTTTTTATAATTAAGTAATGAATTATTACGAAAATGTAATATTATTTCTAAAGTAGTGGGTAATGGATAATTTATCATCACACCGATTCTATCATACTAATAGTCAAATATTACAACTTCAGTATAGAATCTTAAAACTTACTTAGAACTTAATTAAAATTTAATACAATCTTTTAGTCCTGAACAATTATTGGCTGGTTGTTAATTCTTAATTGCCTTATATTTATGTTTAATATTACACATGAGAAACATAATTTTATAACATATTTATGTTCCATTTTCAAGAAAACAATTTCAAACAAATTGCTTTAATTAATTATATCTTAAAATATTACGAATTGGTAAATTTATTATTTAGTAACTTTAATCTATCATTAGGTGAAATTTGTTGCAAAAAGAATCTCCTGAACAACCAACCGTTGACTAAGCAACAATTCCGAGACAATATGAAATGAGAAAAATTCAAAAGGTCGGGAAGTGGATATCGCACAAACTGATGGAAAGCAGCATTATTCGCTAGTTGAACACGTACATATTATTGCTTTTGAGACAACAGAATAACTGTTTTTATAGAGATCTGTTGCTGAGTAAAAAATATTTTCTATATGACAGCAAAATATTTTATAAATTCGTGCCGAAATGATACTTTTATTTATTTAATTAAACGCAAATAGATATCCCTCTGTGGTATTTTTCATTTATAGAATTCAGATTATTTTTAGCTATTAAAAAAATGTAAGATTTATAATATAATACCAAATGTTTATTGATTAGTGAAAAGTAAACCATTTTGATATGATAAAATTTAATAAGTTCCAGTTTTTTAATTAAATATAAAACTATATATAGTTTACTTTAGGAAAAGTGACATTATCAAAATGACATTATCGTATATTTACAAGAATTATTAAAACATGAACTATGCACGCGTCATAAGAACTATGTGTAGAGAATGTCAGAAAAAATTTACGCATTACATTTATTCAAAATAAAAAAAATATGCAACAAAAAATAAATTTTATTTATTTAAATTGCACAATAATATTATTAACATACTTTGGCTTTACATTATTGTATGCATATGTAATAACAATGTAAGTAATAATACGACTACTGTGGAGCAAGTCGTGCTAGTATTATATTCATGTACCCAAATGAATATTGCAATAGACTATACATGGTTAATTTATATTTAAATTAGAAACCTAATTTTCTAAAATTGTTACTTTTGTTATTTATACGCTGTCTAAAAAATAATTAACGTCAACATTTCCAATACTAATGGATATACAATTTCTAATACATACAAATGATTTAATTATAGTTATTTTACGTTTTTTTATATAGCAAGCTTACTAAAACAATCTTGCCTTAATATTAGTCATAGGTTGCTATCCTAAATATCAGTTGTCCATATCAATATTAAACCAGTATTGGATTAAGATTGGATTTCAACGACTCTGGATATTGGTTTCGTCCAACATAGCAAATTATACATATTATACTTTATAATAATTCGAATTAAAAACTGTACGAATTATTATAAATGTTCCTGGGCTTATTAATTCCAATTCTATTTTATTTAAAAATATTTTATCTCTAATTATGTTCTAATACATTTCCTTAGAGTTCATATATTTATGAATATTAATTTACTCACTACAGTATTTTTTAATTTATATACTCAATAATATATCTTAAATAAAATACAACATTTATTATCAGGATATTTATAATGTAATGGAAATATATTTTAATTCAATAACATGGCATATTTTTAACACATGCAATAATAAAGACTGAATAAATTAATAAACGTAAATTATGTGTTTTTTAAAATGCATATTTTCCCTTATTCTTTATATTATCGTTACTGCAGTGATGCTTACATTTGACTCATGCGAAAAAATCCATTGTGCATGCTTGTGTCAATCATTAAATGTCAGATTGTATTCCGCTTGTTTTTTAACCATTTACGCGGCCCTTGCGTTTTGACGTATGTCATTGAGAATTTTGATAAGCAACCATCACTATAGTATATTTAATAAATTTATTATCATACTACCTTTTCAATCGTAAATTTTTTTATTACAGACATTTTCTTCCCATATTTTTTTATTTCGTGTATTTTACATATATTTCTCGAAAATTCATACTTGTTTTAAAATTATGAGTACATGTCAATCATATATCCATATATAAGCTAGCATAGAACAATTATTGAGCATTTTCTTTTCTATATCGTTATACATTTATTAAGTGAAATGTTAATTTGTCAATGTTGATAGTTGTTTTGCATTTTTACCAAATAAAGATTTTGCTTTGTAACCAAAATAAACTTTCATAAATAACTAATCATGTAACATCAAATGCCAAGAATAACATTATCACACGCATATAACGACTTTTATATATTATATTAGGTTGGGGAAAAAGAAATCCATTATTTTTACGTGAACTTCAAGACTTTATTTAACATGTTTTGCATTGTCCGATTTAGGTCAAATATGCACCATTTTGTTCTATAATTTGTTGCC
>JABFOX010000839.1:0-14728 GCA_022817665.1 Axea sp. ZL-2020
TCAAGATATTTTCTTAAACATTTTTATCTTCTTACCAAATACGAAACACGGGAAATAACTAAATAGTTTCGCTGGCGGTGCAGCGAAGACGCGTCTCGTCGTTCGCTTTTCAATAGCGAGAGTTTCGATACGAGCCAACCTTTTTTTTATCCATATGTACAACAGTCACGCTCTCACCAAAAATTCTTCCATAATTATATATAATAAGTATCCACGTGCAATGACAAATTAACTCGAATGAATTACATTGGAAAAAATTATCTGTTTCAGGAACGTATTTCATACTCTACGACTTCATTGATTATTTCGAGAAGGATAATCCCAGTTCGTTAGAGCGAGAGAAATTCTTCGTAATTCTGAATTCAATCTTTAAGAACATATCGAAGATAGAACAAGAGGCTATCACGTTTCAGGTAATTACTTATCTACGACATTTATTTTTAATTGCATTGCTACAAAATCCCCTGATGGACGACTTATATATTTATTTTTTTTTTTTTTAATCAATCAATTTTTTTATTTCATATTTGCTTTCGGTTGCGTTTCAGTCACGTTTGCTCAGCCCCGCCTTGAACCAATGAAAATGCAAAAACATTCTCGTCTCGACTTTGACAAACATCCGTGTAATTCTTCTTTCGTTGTAAACTAAAATTCATAATGGTAGCAGTAAATATTTTATTTCTTTTAATCGACGTTTAATTATAATAAATCAATTGTGCTTTCATTATTACAGTAAATATTTCGATCGGGAAATCAAATAAACTATTGTACGGCTTTTTTTAAAATGAAGCGTTCACTTCTGATTTGGAAAATTGTAGAGTTCGTCGTGTCTATTGAATTTCGAGTATATGGGTAATTTAAAATAACCGTTGGTTTGTCATTACAGACTCTCGTCATTAAAACGGAGTCACCAAGATCGCTTGTGCGGGGCTTTTGGATATCATTTTTATTCGCAGCGTAGATTAATGAAACTTTAATTGTCTGCGTGTAAAAAATTATATATACCAAATGTGTATATATATATAATGAAATGTTCGTAACGAAATTATTGCGGAACGGAATTAAGTTATTCGTTGAATACAATGTGTCATTTAAACGGTGCTGAAAATTGCATTATAGAGATATTTAAACATACATTTTTAACTGAGACTTTCAACGCTATTGTCATTGAATTAAATTCTTATTTAATTCATTTTATGCAACTTTTCATCTTTGATAACGTATCTTTGGCACCACAAAACTGTCATCACGAAAGGTAACGTAGCTTTTATGCAGGTACAAATACCGTTAATTTTTGAAAATGCATTATATTATTTTTTAATGAAAAATGAATGTCTTTGTATTTACATTATATTTTTCTATTCTACGTATGTAACTCTAAAGCTGCTCGATTTAAAAGAACTTGTATATTCCTTGAGTCAATGCATTTAAGAAGTCTTTTTAGAATTTGGTGCAAAGCAATTTTGCAAAGCGGGCATTGTTCAGGCCATTTGAATAAAACATGAAAATGCTATTAACAAATCATCGGAATGGCTATCACCTGTTTCGTGGTAATATTGCTATTCATATTTTATATTCATTTTTGTATTTAAATATTTTCTTCCACGTTTATCGGTACACTGTTCCACAAGTGGAATCTTCATCAATTTTAAATATGTTATACTACAATTTATAAATTATAACTATGATGCAGATGCTACGTGCAGCGTGTTGCGAGTACGTTGCACTTTAAATGCACTTTGATTTATTCTGTTATGTTAATAAAAGTACACATTGGACAATGCATCGGTTGAATGTTAAACTGATTTTTATCAATGTATTATTTAACATTTAGAGGCTGTTAATGAAGTCCGGATAAAATGATAAATAATTTGAATTACAGATACACGAATTTAAGATTAATCCTTGGCGCTGCTTATAAATGAAATTATAACGAAACAAGTGCGCGTGTTACACACCTGCGGAGGCATCAATCACACGCGCTATCGTCAAAGTACATTTACAAACTATTTTTACGGCCAATAGGGATAAATGCGTGCGTGTGCAACACACAAATTTGATTACAGTCACACGTACGTTACAGAAATCAGCAGTGTCATGCACGGCTGATGCGTGTACGTGAACTTATCATTAACACTAGATTTACCAGGGCGTTATTTTGACCCCTCTGAAAAATCTCTTCGTTCATTTTTTTAAAAGAAAATTCTTGCCGTAATTTATGAGAATATTTTAATTAATTTTAATCGACATTTATAAGAAATATAACATGTACGTCAATTTACATTTTTTCTAATTAAAAACCGAATGGGGTCATGTTGAACACTTTGATAGAAATAGGTATGCAACTCATGGTAAATCCAGTGTTAATAAACATAAAAACTAAGTTGAACTTTTCGTTTCTTTTCATATATACCAAAATCGTCAAATTTATATACTTGAAGATTATACGAGCAATTTAGTTACTGTATAATTATAATGTATCATTATTATAAAAATGGCGAATTTGTTCATTGTATACATTTATCTTAGATTAAAATGTGTCAGATTTCAATGTGTATACCACACGATACCATTTTTGGTTTATTAAATGATTAATGTTTTAATTAATAATGGAATGTTTTGTGCATCACCAAAGAATCGTACAGAAAAGTTAGTTGTGTAGAAAAGCGGTCCTGATCATGCAGTGTACATTTTGTGTAAACTAATATAATTATTGTGAAAATTTGTTTTATAACTCAGCACATAGTTGCAAAATGATGAATTATAAACGATACAATTTAAACTGACAAAAACTTTATTGAGCATTCATACTTTCGAAACTTATAGATATAACATTAAATTTAATATCAATTCATTTATTATTAGATTACAACAATATCCTACAATGAATTAAAATCTGGCGAATCGAAATTATAAATGGCTATGTCCAGTTATTGAAAAATATTAATGCACACACACACGCGTGCAATAAAACCATACTTTCTCAATCAAACTCTATTACGCGGTAAACGAATTTAACTGCAAAAACCAATTACACAAATAATTAACAAAAAGGCCATTTTAGCTGGAAAGATGTTTTTGCAATAAAGTGCAAATATCACTGGAAACACGCAACTCGTTGCATCGGAACTTTGCACATTTTGAAATTTACTTCATATCCAGGGTGTTTTTCGAAAGCGCGCGGTTGTACCGAAACAGTAAATTTATGCGAGCGTACGTGCAAATTTTGTCACTCTCGGACAACGTCTTCTTAATGTCCGGATTTCAAAAAGCGTTATTGCATTTTATAATACATTTTTCGCGTGACTTCCGACAAGCACTGTATATATCACGAGTCCTCTCACAGGTGGTTTGATGTTATTCATAGATAGAAACGACTCACGGTTGGCGTTGCAGAAAGGAGCTTTGAAAATTGATTTCCCAACAAGGTTGTTACATTTGCATGAATGGCTTCCAGGCGCTGTCGCGGCCTGGACGTCTCTTCCTTGGCCCGAAATAAAATTTCGCTTCACGAGCCAATTTCGAAATCAGCTCGCGAAATTGCCGTGCAGAATCCAACAGTCAGATTTGACCAAGACATCAAATCCGATTGAAAAGTCGCGTTGTAATTTGTCAGTGAATAAAATAAAGCAGCAAACGTTGAACCGTTGAAACGAATTTGCAATTGGGCCAAAAGTGCTCTCCGCGTAAAAGCTTATCCAACTTTAATGTTGTAAGCGTGTGTATGAATCAACAAGCTGAAACGTGAACTTTGTTGCAGCTTCCGATAATCTTGCCTGTGTGGCGATCAATTTGTCATCGTGACTTCCTTAAAGTTAACCCACGGCCCGCGAAAAAAACGAAGCGAATTGGCCTGCATATTCTCGCTTGTGAAAATCCATCAGTCGGGCGCCTTTTCGTCGTCGCGGTCGCGTGAAAAAATTTGGTTCTCGGCTTCGTTGAATTTGTGGTTGCGAGCAAAATGTGATACGAAGAGGCCTTTCGGAGATGCGCGCGTAATTAAAATGATAGGTATGCCGTAATTAACGAAGATCGATGCGCCTCTGAAGCCTGCGGAGGTTCATCGTTCACACTTTATCGAACAAAGCAGAGTTATCTTTTCGTAAATACAAAGAAAAATGTTATTTTATTTTTCAACATCAGAAAAGAACTCTTATCAGCGGGAAATTAATTTCTCGGGGAAGAAACTGCGAATCATTTTCACGTTTTTTACATGCAAGTGAAAAACTTGAGTTTTTACATTTTGCATCTTTCAAGCGTATTTGCATCGCCGCACTTTTAATTAATGTAAAAGTACAAAGATTGTGTATTTTTTCCTTGTTTTTATTTTCAATAAAAATTCGTAGAACATTTAGTGAACCAGGGACACCGTTAATAAATTATTGCGTTAACCATTACGTTTTTTATCAATCGTTTGTTATTTATTATCCGCCGTTCATCGCGTTGTTCACCGTATCGCAAGAACCGTTTTTTATCAACCAATACAAACGTTAACGTTGTCTCATGGATTACTCCTTAACGATTATTTGATTAGTTTCCAGACGTTTGTTTTGGATTACAAGCCGCAGTTCTTTGAGTTATCAAGAAAACGACTTAACTTCCGTTCGCTCGATTTTTCGCTGCGATAACTGTGAACTATTAATGCACGTGTAGATATCGACCGCGAGAACAGCAAGTTCCGCTTGCGTTTTCCTGTGCGCGATATTTTACTTGTGTAAAATGTTTCAGAATCTACATCATATAACTTGGAAGTAGCGGGATTTTACGACATTCGATAACGCGGTTCCACGGGATCGCTCTGCCAACAAGATGATATAGTTAGCTAATAGTAATAAATTCTTGAACAAGCGCTTTCGCGAATCAGACGTTAATTTTAATTTACGTCCATCGCTAAAAAGGATGGCGCGGGACGCGGAGTGGGAACGGCCGTGTCGCGACGCGGAAAAGCTCAAATACTTTTGGCACTTTTAATTTTCGTGCATTTCTTTCGTACCCAAGTTAAGTAATGAAGGAAAATGTACGGTTTGTGTTTTAACGCAGCGCGGTGGCACTTGCTTTTGCGGCATATAAAAATATCCAAATGTAAATTGGGATAAGGAATTTGCGTTTAGGCAAATGCAGTGAGGTTCCACAAATAAATTGAGAAGTTTGTACAAACTCGTTTTATTACTATCATTGCATTATTGCTCTGAAAAAGATTGTTTTTAATGCCATACGAACGTACAGAATTATTTTCAGTACAAATACGTTACATCGTATTTTGACAACGGTAATTACTAATAAAAATAGATTGTTTAATTACGACTGTGTCATACTTTTATTTGTAATTATCTAAATGAGGGAAAATACCGTGTTGTACCGTTTAAAAATATGGAACTTGTTTTGCTCGAAATTATAACTGAACGACGCACGAAATTGACGAAGGTAATTTATTTACTATTTGCAGTCTGTGTTGCGCCTCGGTTTTATTTGAGTATGATTATTCTGTGATAATAAAAATATTGACAGTTTGGTCAATTATGTTTTATTAATTGATTAAGCGTACGTGTAGTAATAAGTTTATTCAATTTAATTTCATTTAAATATAACCCACAAGGTCGCCTGATTATTATAATTAGAATATACCCTTTTATCAATTTTTCTAAATATACGATATGTTACCTGAAATCATTTAAATGTACAATTTATACATGATAAACATTTATTCAGTCACTTTGCAATTTAATAAGACTCTGGATTTGATGTAATTTTAACAATATTTAAAATAAATATCAGCTGAAAAACGCCAACACCATTCAGACTTGTAGGCAGACTAATTATCACATTCAAAACAATTTTTCAATCAAGAATTGAACTCAAGTCTTTTGTGTTATCAGTCTGCGTTTCTCTCCGCTGTGATAACTTGACTTGGAAATCCATCATGATAAAAATAGTTTTTTTACTGCAATGCTAAAATATTTTAAATTTGTTTTATTATTGAACAGAGAAAATGACATCAAAAATAAAATAAATGTAAAAAGGATTTAATTGTTATGATTGTTATGTTACTTTGCTTTATTTGCTATTGCAAATTCTGATAAGTTATCAAGTATCAAATAAATAATACTTTACTATAATCACTAACTCGTTTATCGCATTTAATAGAATAGGGCAACACTTGCTTTTAATTTTCATAAATGTGTTATAGAATGTAATAATTTGCAATTTCAAGTGGTACAACTTTTTTAATTAAACGAATAAGCACATATTTTGTAATATCGTGAAAATCGCATTGTGTTTAATGTGCCCTGTGAGAAAAGTCTGATACCATTCTGACAACAATTTGAATTTAATCTGAAAATAATCTGAAGGAAATTTGCATTAAGTCTGGCATTAATCTGGTTGAAGTATATTTTTTTTTGATTTGACATTAATCTAAAGAAAAAAATTAATGCCAGACTGTATTTGATTATGTATAAAATATCATATTACTGATTTGATCATGCGTGAATTTGTATACCCGTTACACCTATTACTTTAGTAATAAATAAACAAAATTTATTTGAAAAATTCAACATTTTTCATGTTAAACATTTTTGTATAAACATTCGCGTTTTATTTATACGTATTTTATATAATTTATATTGTTATTTAGTTTTTTTTATAAACTTTAAATCTATTATACGAGAGAGAGAGAGAGAGAGAGAGAGAGAGAGAGAGAGAGCTAAGTCGTATTCTTATTGAAGATTTGCGAATTTCCTTGCGACATGCAAAAAGACATACTCTTCAAGCTTTCGTTTTATTTCAATATTATTTCAAATCCTCGAATTTCCCGAGTACTGAGTAATAGATGAAATAGTAAGATATAAAACGGAAATACTTTTTTTTTCTTCGTGTGAGTGAGTAAATATAGAAGTCTGATTATGAGTCATAATCATTTAAAAGACTTTATGCTGTTTTCAAGATACCTGACTCTGAAATTTTAAAGTGGATTTTAATAATTATGAATAATAAGTCGACATTTATCTCCAGCAATGAAAACTGAAAACAAAACTGACACAAATATAACAAATGTAGTGTTAGTCATGTTCAAGTAACATTCAAGCTATATAATTTATATAATTAACTATTTATATAATTATATATTTTATAGTTATTCAATTTATATAATTAATTAAATAATTAATTTTGTTTAAATTAACTTTGCGTTTTACGGTATTTATTTTAATTTTCAAGCACGTGGTATGATAACTAAATACAATTATATTATAAATTTTAACAAATCAGTAACAAAAAAAAGGTATAAACCAGTTCAACTTATCAAAGAAAAAGCTTCTTAATTGGCATTATCGTATTATCTGATACATAAAAGACATATTGTAGAAGTCCAGGCAAAATGATTCAACATTTTACTTTGTATATTTTGTTTTTAAAATCTTATATATTTAACGATTTCTCCGTTGACAGAGGTTAATATCCGTTCTTTGTAAAGAGGATATTCTTTCAAATTATCTAACTTGCTCTTGTACGAGAGATATTTTGCGGTATATTTATAAGTATTTTCAGTATGGTTATGTTTTTGGTATACGACCTGATCGTGCTCGGTTGTATAAATATATCTTGAAATAAATTTACGAATGTGTATAATAATATTTATTGTTTATTTTCGATATCGATCGAATTATAATAAGCTCTACATAAAACGGCTGGAACATAAAGATCAAAAGTGTTCTGCGGAAAAATTGTCAGGATTGGTTAATGAGCAGGCGAAATTGAAAAGCAGATTTATATTCCAGTGAAAAAGCATCATCATCAAAAATAAATTCGAAGTGTCGGACAGACCAGATAAATAAAAATCCGATGGAGCTACATCTGGTGAATATACTAAATTCGCCAAGATGTTTTGGTTCAATAAATCAAGAATGTCCCTTAACATTTGAAGATACGAGAGTTTAAAGAAAAAGTATTATCAGAGCATTCTTTATAGCAAAGTTTGTACTTGAAATTTCGCAAAGCTTTCATTTCGCTTTCTTTTCATTTAGTCTTTTGCGCTTAAACAATTTATAATAGTAAATATAGCGCATTTAATATTTATGTTTTTTTTTATGTTTTTATTCATATACTTTTATACATAATTATATATTATGTATATAAATGTTAAAAATACTTGAAATTGCGGCATGTAAAATGGGCTAATAAATACAATGTACCAAATGTTTTGCGTATTGATTTGATGTATTTTAATAACTAAGCGAAAATTTACAGCATATAAGATTAATTAATAATAAATGCACTTTTGCATTTAAGTATAAATGTTAACAATGTATTTACGTGTACGTATCTCTAATTCACAGCATAATTCATTATTTTACACAATATAAATATTACAAATTATAAAGGAAAAACACAACTAATATTCAACTTGTGTTCACATTGTAATACGTAATTACAATGTTGCAATATTTTTAATTTAATTTATACTGACTATACTGTCATTTGTGTCAATGCAATTGTACACGAATAAAACTTAAATTACACGTAGAAAAAGTTTAAAATGTAATATACTATTGTTCATTAATTTTGTTGTTTAAATCTTTTGTGTTAATTTAAATATTATTTAAATATTAGTTAAACTTATATTTAACTCTGATTATTATTAGTAGTACTTATTCGTATTTATATTATTTTACTTATAATATGCTTGTAGTATTTCAACTTAAATTAATCTTTTTCATATAATAAAACACATTTAATAAATTATTATGAGACGTGTTCATGATACTATCGTAAAACAGCTGCTTTATAAGCATAGTCTGCTTTAAAAATAAATGAATAAATTAATGAAGGAATAACAAAAACTAACGGCAAGTGCAAGTACGAACACTTGGGAATCAATTTTTTTTTCTTTTCTGTTATTTTATTTGAACAAATACGTACTTCATTCTTAATGTTTAATATGTAAATACGTTAATACAATACATTGTACACGCAGTTTAATTTAAGTTATATAATGTGAATTATTTAACACTCATAAACTAAAGTTAAACAACAAAACTTACAAAATGTAAATTTGATACGTATACAAAAGTACATTTTATTCTGGCGAAATTTAAACACATTTCGTTACTTCGTAAGATTTAAGAATTTTGCAGTTATTTCTGTCATTCGTATTAATCGTACATTGTAATATCGAAAAACAGATCGCAGGGAGTAACAATTTTGGAATTTCTATGGGCTTTAATGATAAAAAAATATGTGAATTTGAATGATTAATGTTTGTCTTGTGATCAGTTTTCTTACACTTTTAATAACTTCTATTGCAACTTATTGAAATTATAAATTTATACCCAAATATACTTAACGTTTACTCCTCAGAACGTCATACCACCATTGACTGAGCATAAACATTAAAAGCTATTCAAACATTCAAAAACCGGTGCAATATACATGAATTCTAAAACTGACTCAAATGATGAAATTCTGAAAATGTTAAACTCTTTAGTGCAAATTTTATTTTTGTTTTGAAATGCTACAGTAATCGATTGAGGAATAACTTTGTTACAAATGATTCGGTTTTTCTTAATCATATTGAATCGTGTAACCTATGAAACAAATTTTACAAAGTACAAAAGATTTCTGATAATAAAAGTATAGGAAATAAAAATACTACTGGTAATGTCTTCCTTGTGTCGCATGCACAATTTTTGTAAAATGATAATAAGTACGACACATTACATAGCTGTTATAAAAATTCTCATTGAACGATATATTTGCAAAATGAAACTTCAAATGAATACATTCTTATTGTTAAATCGATAGCGAATTGCATTTTGCTAAGAAGTTTTGTAATGAAAATAAATATGTTTTCATGAAACGTTCACAGTTATTTATGTGATGGTATTGAAACGAAACACTCTTGGCGTGTCACCTTTTGTCATGACATTTAAACTGAAATCCTTTCGTTTGAAATTCTGTAGCAAAAATGATCACCCTGGCAGCATATCGTATGACTTCTTTAAAATATCTCATAATACACTGATAATATTATGTATTGTTCGATACAGTTTCGCGATGGAAAGTGACTCTACCAACTACAGGTACTTTGCTTTTTATGGCAGCTTAAGGTACAGCGGAGACACAGTAGTTACAAACGAGTGAAGTACAAAAAAGTATTAACCCGTTCAATTGTTAAGACATTCGTTACCATACAAGGCTATGCGCATAAACGCGAGTTTTTGAACTACGAAATGTTTTGTTAATTCAAGCAAACAAGGGGGTGGGTTGTTGTATAAATAATATACATGGCAATCAGTGCCTTTGAAGTAAAACTAAAGCAACGCAAAAACGTCAAAAATTATATTTGTTGTATTTCCCTTGGGTAATGTTAAATAAAACATTCTTAAAAAATTAATTTTGATGCTCGAAGTTAATATTTGCCAGTACACAGTTTGTAAAGCTACACATTTCTCTATTTAATTTCATGACTATTAAAGGTACTCTTGCTGGATTTTATACCTGATAGATGTAAACTGACTGAGGTAGAAGAGTAGTTTTTTAAAGTTAGAAATATAGTAACTAGAGTATTTTCTTAATTGGAGGATGCCAGGTTTCACGAAAAAGAACACTTGTTCATGACGCATTAAATATACAACTGGATAAACATACAAACGAATATATATACATATAATACCTCAAATTCTATGCAATTTAATAAAAATAATAAAGTGCAATAACAATAATAAAGAAGTGTCAATTTTTGCGCAAACGAACATTTCTTTTCAAATGGATCATATTTGTATGCAATTATTCATGACAATAATGATATAATTAATTATATCATTAATTAATATATATTAATAAAAAAGCTTAATCGTACCATTTAGTCAGGATGACAAACGATTGTTATCAATATGAAAACATTCTCTGAGAATCTCTAGGAATCTCTGGAAGTTACTGCAACAAAAGTTCAAACGTTAAAATTTTATTTTATTTCGCTTATTTTTATTTTCATTTTAGTTTAAAATATTCATTAAACGGATAATCGTTAACATAAAAATAAAAAGAGTAAAATAAACACAGTTATATATAAACTCGAGATACATAAAAGATACACAAAGTTATAAAAAACGACAAAATTAAATAAACGTTTATATATATTTATAAAGAGATAAATTAGATATACCATCAATTTATATATCTTAGTAACATTATTATCGTTGAAATTCTTCTCAATACAATCTATTAACAGCTTAGCATGTTCTATACTCTGTTCGGAAAATTTGCAATAGTAATTTCAAAAGTAATTATAATAATATTTCAACGGTTTAATTTACTGGATTTATATATTAAATTAGTATTTTTTTTCTGTAGTATTAAATAATATATCAGATACATCACATATATTAAGTTACATTCGTATGATTAATTCAAGTATTAGTGCATGATTAATTTCGAAGAATTAAATGAATATAATTATTATAATATTTGTAGAATAAATTTTATACATGAAATTTAGTTTTAATCAAATATTTATTAAAATGTGAGAAAGAAAGATGAAAGAAGCGAACAGTAACAACAACAACAAATATTTCAAAGAGAATTTGATATATTTGTGCTTTTGTTTGTTTTTGTACATTTACATGATTTGTAATTTAATAAGATCTGATAATTTTTATTAGCATTCATAATCGCAATGTGGTCAATTTCGAGTCAAATACCTGACCTGGTATATACTTTAATAAAATTTTGATTATAAGTAAAATTATAATGTTAATGTTATTGCAATATTAAACAAAAATCAAATTTTAATATCAAGAACATTAATTATGATTATTTTTTAAAAATATCTTTTCCTCTAAATATAATTTTTTTATATACCTAAAGATTTTTTATTATTTCACACATTACAAACAAATGATTCCCAGATTATTGTTCCTAGCGTCTAACTTTCGGGGCGCTTCCATAAATTCCGAAACACCAGTACACTTTACAACGCGAGATGGAAATTAGATCCGATCTTTTACGTGTGCCGAGGATCCTCCCTAATGCATCGATAAGCTAGATAACAAAATTTACGTTGCAGCTCTCTTTGGCCGCAATAACATTTTCAGCTGCTGATGAAAAAATGAAATTACACCCACTTTTATATTTATTCGTATTAGTGGAGAAAATATTTAAACTAATATAACAATTATCTTGCAAAATAAAAAGTTGCAAAGTTAATATTAACCGATATCGATAGTTCTGACCACAGATCGACAACTTTAAGAGTCTTATTTACGTTACAAAAGTTTTGGCTGTAAATTATTGTTGTTCAATCGATCAAAAGTCACGTTATGACATAATTGTAATTCACGATGAAATATCACTCAGTATCCAAGTTCGACATGAAATTCATCTCTAATCCACGTGGCGACAAATGCGTTAGTTATGCAATTGTTTAAGAACAATTTTATAAATGAATTTGAAGTATTCGATACCACAGTTCATGCAGAAATGTTCGAAAAACCTTTGCTCGTTTCAACGGATGCTTTTACTTTTTCGAAATTGGAAATATTGATAATTGAAATATCCGCGAGTTTCCCAAAGGGCGAAATATAAAAGAAATGGCAAGATGCACAAAAGCAAAGACCTCGGTGATTCGCTCTCGAATATAATTCTATAGCAGTAATGGATTGTACTAGCAGACGTTTTTAAATTTCGCTGTTTCATAGTGAATTCGTATTTCGAAAAAAAGGAAAACAGTCAAACTTAAACGATGTTGAGTTAAAGTCACTAAGATGAAATGCTGTAAAATTTTTTGCTGGTGCATCTTTCATTAGACGAGCTACGTTATCAGCAATAACTTATTAATTCAACGTTGCAATAAACATCAAAATTATCCAGACGAGACCCAAATATCAACCAGATGATGATCAACGAACAAATATCTGACTTACAATTCCGTGTCAGTTGTTGCACTTGATTCTTTATTTATAACTTAAATTTCCTTTCAAGCAAAGTCATTCCAGACCTTTACAGATTTTCCGAGTCCAAGCTTTTCGTTATGGATGAATGTCTTTTGAATATTACACCGTCAGAATTCTGCGTTTGATTATGAAATCGTGCCGGTGGTATATCGAATTGTCAGCTTGCGTGCGGTAGGATCAAAATACGAAATTGTCATACTGGTACCAACTTTACGCCACATCATAATCAGTTCTTCATGAAAAAAGAACTTTTTCACTTTTGTAAAATTTCAAAAACTTTTTGGCATTATTGCAGATTTGTCAAAGCCTTGTTAAATTTTTCGGACTTTGTGTTTGTTGAATATTAGAGTTCAGATTTTCGATCACAGATGAGCTGAGCAACATACATTCAACCATAACATTTTATGCCCAACGATTGATCTCAGCGCTGCTGCCTTAACGACGCACTTCGTTAGATCTTTTCTGATACCAATTTCTGTATTTTGTTTACACAAACGTAAATAAAAGTACAATTTCGTATAAACCAAAATAATTTCAATTTGTCGAATGTATATCGTTTATCAAGTGAAATAATAAATAAAAATATTTAACGATTATTTTGACGAAATATTAAATGATCGAAGCCAGGGATAAAAAAACTAAACGAAGGAGAACTAAAAGCTGGTGTTATTTTTGAAGCGTCTAAAAAATATTTACAGTCGTATCTGAGGATACCTTTTCTTCGTTTGTTTAATTACATTTGTTAAAACCAAATTTGTTTTTTGTTTGTTTGTTTTTTTTTTTTTGCACGAAAAACCCATATACTCACTTACAATAATTTAAAATTAACACAAGTGTGAGAAACGTGTACTTGTGCATTAGTCTAAACATTAAATTCGTCCATCAACCATCAGATATTATTTTTCAAATACCAACACAAGCTGTAATGTTACGCAGAAATTTAAATCTTCAACTTTTTTCGTTAACTCAAATAAAATATTATTTTCCAATTTTGAGCATTCATAACTCCGCAGAAGTCCGTTATGTCTAAAACTTAATTTTCAGTGCAATAATTATTCGTTGTATCCTTGTTTACTTATTGCTAAACCTAAAACATCGTTACATTTGTGTAATTAATTGTTACCAATATCGCTTCCTCGACAACAACAATTTTTTCGCGTAATTCCAGGTTACCCATAAAAAACATAACAAATTGTTATGTTTTTTATGTCCTTGTTTGGAATTTTAAATGATGTTTCGTATCAGGATTTTCATTGATCGAAAAAGACAGTTGGGGGAGGGTAATTATATTTCAGCGGTTTCTGTGTGTTTTTCGTTTGAATCGTTCAATATGCTTTTCCGATTGCACAAATTGACAAAAATTAACGCATGCTAAAAAAGTGTGTGCGATAAAACAAGCGACTGGATACATGTCCAAATGAACCAACGTGTGTTATTGAACTGAATGACAACGATTCAACTGTTTCATAGTGAATACTTCCGAATGGGAAACTGCTGTGGCAAGCAACCCGAAAAGAACATTGTTTTTCCTTCTTCTTCTTCTCCTTATTTTTTATTTTTTATTATTTTTTTTTTTTTGTCTTTTAGAGCAAAAAACATAGCCAACCTCTGAAACGCAAACGCGGAATGTTTAATTTCCGGACCGCTCGCACGCGCGGACATTTCTTTCGTATATATTCAACACGGGGATACGGTTGGCTGGCCGACGAAAGGAACGTTTTTCCGGTACAATCGTTTTTTAGCTTATCGTTTGTGGTGTTTTCAATACAAGATAACTGGAC
>JABFOX010000840.1:0-14722 GCA_022817665.1 Axea sp. ZL-2020
TCAAATGGGTCGTACGCGGTATAAAAACTAAAGAACACCATTTGTATTATTGAAAAGACTATTATTAAAAAGACTTCTGTATGTTCGAATGTATTTCACCAGTACTGTAATTCCCTTACAAACCGTAAATAAAAGATGCACGTGGGATTAAAAAAAATAACTGAATAAACGGTATGAAATAATAATTATGCTAAATTTATAAAATAACACTTTTCACCAGCCAATTAACATTTTAGTCACGTCGAGCACCTCTTTTCAAACCCTGACATTATTTACCCAAAATTATACGATTAACCACAATTTTATCTCGCGTCAAACTTAAAGCCGTATTTTGTATAAAAATGTACGTAGCGAAAAGCAGTTATTCAGTTTATACAAACATGTTTAGTATTATTGTTTACAATGTTTAAAAGTTGACGAAAATGCATAAATATCTTGCACACGATATTTCAATGTAACTATCGTGATAGATATGCTTAATGCAAAATATCATTCGCTGATTTATACGCAGTTCTTGTGGTTATAACATTACATAAGAATTATAAAAATACCAAACATGTGGCGCATTCGCTCGACGTATGTTTTATAAAATTCATAATATCAATTTAAGATAAAGTTAGGTCAGTTACATATAAATGCACGTCAAAACATTGAAGCGAATGACAAATACACGGCGTTTGATTAATTTTGTAATGCTCGTTTTTACTTAATTTGTTAATTATAATATTAATGATAATATTTATCAATATTGATACATAAACAGTATCAGTAATTTGAAGATATGAATAGTAAATATTTATACTATTAAATTTTGCAATACATTAACCAAGTGTTTCATGTTTCTAGAATGCTTATTGTTAATTAAATATACCTTGCAAAATACGTGGGATAATGAAGAATTGAACACGAACGGCACGTGACGCGTAAAGATTCTGCATTAAACATGATAAGAAATTAATTTGTTTCATTTTTTTCCCTTCGAAATCTCGATAATTTTGCTAGCTTTAATTACGTTTCATTTTAAATACTGCACAGGACAAGTAAGATGTTTGCATTGTGAAATGAATAACGAAATCATAACATTGCCGTAATAATTATAATAATAAAAGCAGGTCAGTTTCAACACCGTATTTTTGGAGAAAGATGAACCACGTGCGCACTTTGAGTTATTGCTTGGACGATAAGACGAGTTCCTTTGAAAAACGTGGATTTCTTTTGCGCGCGATTCAATCGACTCGAGATAAACGCAATCCTTTTTCCGTGATTAGATTCTTCAAAACATTCATGGTGTGTTTTTAAAGATTAGATTTCCACGCGACATTTGGAAGCGATAAATTGAATTTGCAACGGGACAAACCGCGGCGTTGAATGTTGTTCTTTTTCATTAATGTTTATGGCCACATCATCTGAACCGCGCCGTGTCCGAAAGTGAAATATCTTTGGAAATGTGGGTGTTGTAACGTGACGTGTAAGGCTTTTTGAGGTTCGGCCACCGAAACAATATCTTTGTCTTATCGATGCTTCGCTGTGTTGCATGCATATTTTTACGCATATTCCACTCGGCTCGAGTGTGAGTGTGCATTGTCTTATATCACTGCTATATACGCAATACGGATGATTCCACATAAACAAATAAAGCAACTACCATAACAACAATCCGAATTTTATTTCGAACGCGATATTCGCTGTTCAGACTCCTTTCCTTTTACAGCGCCAAGGTGCATCAATGAAACTTAATCAAGTTTATCAACTCGAGTAAGAAATACAAAGATGCATTGTGGAGTAAAATTAAATGTTGTAATTTAATTTGTTTGAAATGTACACAATGTAGTCGGGGATACTGAATGAGTGAATGACCCGCGGGGATGTTTAAATGACGGTACAAAAACGAGCTGGCGAATTGAAACTTTTCATTGATAATTGTCAATTCACATCGTTACATCCCAAGCCTTGCGACGACAGAGTCACGAGACGAGGCTCGGAAACAAGTGCGATAACTTCTGAGGAGTCGACTGTGAACGAAGACCATTAAAATCAAAGCTAAGAACCATTCCAAAAATAACCAACCGTATTGGTTAGTGGCAGCGTTACCCAAATCACTGCAGGTGGCAGCATCTTCTGTACCGTTAATCGCTCGAGTGCATAACTTTAATGCATCAGAATAGATGAACGTACGTTCAAATGTTGCTTTCCACTTCAGTGCGTATTAGGCGCCGTAAACATTTCTTTTTATAAATCTTAACTGTGAAGAGATGCCACTTTTTGTCATTCTTTTGCGTGGTGCGTTTTGTTATTGATAAACATTTATTGTTTGCAACGGTTGACTTGTTAAATACATGTTGATGCTATTAAAAATATCTGTGTATAAGGCTCCATAAACCAAACTCATTCTAGTTTTCTTTCAGCTGTTTCTTTTTACAACAGTGTGGAATTAATATTAATCAATGTAATAATCGTGTTGAATTGTGGAGTGCGTTAAATTTAAAAACGATGTAATTTTTTCTGTGCACACGAATTTGTTCAAATGCGAATTTAAAATCAAAAGTAGTTACTATTGTAAAACAATGTTTCTTAAGAAAGAAATTGAAAAAGTGTGCATTGGAAATTCGTAAAATGTTGAAGTATTGGTTGTGCCTCGTTATTTATCGTCGTATTTTCAAATATTGTTCAGAGCTGTTTCAAATTTATTTAAACGCCTGTTTCATGAATTAACGAATATTATGTTTCATGATTAAACAAATGGACAAATTAAAATACAGAAATGTACATTTTAATTCACGATTTCATTTCTACTTTGAAATTTCTAATGTGTAAATATTTATGCACGCTACGTTAACCCGTCAAATCGGTTTTCAATGGTTTTTCGTAATCATTCACTATCCTTCGAATTCACTTGTTTAAATACAATTAATAATTAAATACTTGGTTATCTTAAATAAATATTTAATTGCACGTAGATCGAAAGAGAGGGAGGGGCGGTAGACCAAGAAATCTAAAGATTAATTCTCTTTAGATCTAATGGTGGTAAATGGTGAGTTTAATCTAGTATAACTTTTGATTAATGCATAATTCGTAAGCAGAGGGAGGGATAGTTTTCACACAGGCAGTCACTCTCTTCGAAAGTATGGAAGATCTACATCGTTCATTTTTTTCATACAATGTTTATTCTCGAAATATTATTATTCATATAACAAATGTATATTTATAAACAAAATCAAATTAAAAATATAAAATTATCCGTTTGGTAATGTATCATTTATGTAAATTATAAAATTTATATGTAAATATCAAACCATGTATTTAATAATATTTTCTATTAAATTATATAATATAATCATAAAAGTATTGAGGCAGTTTATCAACTACTTCTAAGAGAAAAAACTTGCGAACAGAAGAAATGGCTGCATACGTTCCTTTTGTTCGCAGTAACCTGGTGTGAGTTATATTTTTATTTTAAAAAACCCATTGATTTTCTGTCTTAAACTCAATTAAATGGTATTTTTGTTTACTCTAGGAGATTATGTGCTGTTAACATAAATGCAATCAGTAGTTGAATATGTTTGCATAATAAAAAAAGCCACTCAATCGTCATTTTTAGTAATAATTATAAAATAATATATATACGAGAACAAAGAATTAATAAAAATAAAAAAGTGCATAAATAGAATTTTAAATTTTGAAGCAATGAACAGAATCTATGTCGAAAACTCACATAAAACGTCCAAGCTATTGCTTGTTATTAGTTTATATTATATATTAATTTACTTAAATTAACGAAGTTATTATATATTAAGGGCATGGTACATGCAATCACGTGTTTCTATATCACGAGAATGCCTATTTATTTATTTGATGTTTTATTTTTTATTAACAATATATAGAATGATTATTGACATTATATATATTAAAAACTATATATCATATTTATTAAAGAGTTCATTTTCTTAATTTCCAGTAAAAAGATTAATTTAAGATATTTTATAAATATTTTACTATTTTTTTAAAATATTTTCAATAGTTTAGAAAAGTTGCTAAAATAGAAGAATAAATCTGAAATGTAATCATTTTCTATATTAGTTTTGAAACATAAAATATCAGTGTTTCTTATGTCGATATATTATATATAGTCTGAAGTAGATTGAATACAATCAAAGCTCGCCCAATGCTCAACAGTGATTCTGACACAACACGTTCTACCGTTTATTTTTTTCAAAATCCAATGTCAGCATTGTGCCAGTTGTGGGCCAATAGTGATTTGAATATCAAATGTCGTCATTTTGCTTCAAGCTTTTATTTATTTATATGTCGACATTGGATCAATATCGTAATTACAGTCGTCTATTTACTAGCGAACAACCAACGGATTTAACCTCAGTTCAGTATATATTTGATTGTAAATCACCATTAGAATAGTTTACTGCTGGCAGTTATGATCTATTTGTTACCATAAAATTTGTTACCATAAAATATGTTAGCGTTAAATACCCATCTTTCAATCCAGATATATCTCAGACTAGTTTACGCCAATCCTAGCTTAATAATCGATTATCTATTAGAATTCACGATTTTTTTTACAAATAAACACTGCATTCTGAGAAAATTTATATTAGTTCCAATTTAACAGTTGTTTTATCATTAATCAATCGTATGACATTGGTTATTTCGTCGTTGCTTCTATTGTCTTGTTTATTTATGCAAAATGTAACTTGATTGACAGTGATATATCCTGATGATTATTATTAAGTTTGAACTAATAGTGAACAAATAGTATCTGATTATTCGTAAACATAATACCAATGTTTGATAAATAATAATTTTTATCTAATTTAGAAGCACCTACTAAAACTGAAAAACTAAAAAACAATTATATTGTTATTTAACATATTTATTACAGTTATTACAATCAAATGGTAATGTACTTTTGATTAAAAACTCGTATTCTTAAAATAAAATCAAAAGATCAAAATTACACAAGAAAAAACAATTTCTGTGCCTAGTTTTTTTATTTTGTCTTGAACAATAATATTTAAACTCATAGAAATACTACGACTTATTCGTTTTCTACACATTCAGTCATGTAAATACCATAGATTTAACTACAGTATGATTAATTTGTGGGTTTTGTAAAAAAGTTACTATAAAATCATAACATAACACTGTGGTACACTTTGTGACTGCTGTAACCGAATATATGGCAACTATACTCCACAAATCACGACACCAAATGTGTTAATTAAAATCTGTAATTAAACTTTTTCTACTAAGGTATAACATATGTTTAATAAATACTACAGTCTTCAATTCTGCTAATGATACGTTTGTATATATTTATATATTATATATATAATAATAATATAATTATATAATAATATAAAAATAATTAAAGAAATAATATTTATAACAAATATGAATGCATCGTTAAATAAATGTTGAGAAAAATATATATAAATAACTTTAGTTCAAAGTTTACAGATTTCTAAAATTCCATTCATAGAAAATGACATTGTTGAAAATCCATTCATAGAGTAAAATTTTACGACCCGTGAAATAGGATAAACTATGTATTCATTCTTGTTACAGTATATGAGAGCAAGTGATTGTAATGCACGTATTAGATATTCAATTGCAATTGTAATGTTTCCGACATAAAAATTGTACATCAATTTTATTTGAGTATTATTTTATACATTTTGAATATATGCTGAAAATATACAAATTTAACATGAATTAAATTACGTACGATTTAATAATACCCAATTATAAACAATTAGGTATTACTCTGACGTTACTAATTTCATTTTCTGCTGGTCGTGTACTTATTATTGGTAACAAATTCATGAAAATATTTAAATAAGAAAGCACAGTGATGCAAATTAAAATTTAAACTCTATCTAATATAATTTTAAAAATAAACAAACAAACAAATAAACGAATTAAAGGTTTTGTTATAATCCTATTTTTAATTTCGAAATAATATACATTATAAATAAAATAAATTAATACGAATAAAACAAATACATTTTACATTTCACAATGTAATATTAAATGTTACATTTACATTATTAACGCATTTAATTTTAGAAACTACGAAGAGAACTAGAAAAAGTATTTATTTGTTTTGTTATTGGATTAGATGGATTACAAATTCAAATTTTACATAGAAAACTGAAATGAAACTGCATATTTCATTTATAGATATGAAAATGAAAATTTTCATTTGACATACCATGGAAAATATATATAAATTTGAATACAAAGAAAATAATTGAAGGCTCGACTGTAAAAATAAACACATACATAACATCTGAAACAACAATGGGAAACTTTTAATGATTAAATTTTATTTACGTGTAAGTTATATTAAACCGAAACAAGTATATAATTATTCTTGTAAAGTAATAAATAACGATGACAGATTATATCATTGTGTTCAGTTAAACAATTTCGATATAAATACAATTTAAGTAAATAAACATATTTCATTTTCATCGACAATATTTTGTACATTTATAAACTAACTTACAATGTACTTTATTTTAAAAGGTTGCAATATAAAAATGTATTTTCAAATCATAAAAATAAATATTATTAAAAATATAAAACGTGCTAGAAATTATTAAATAAAGTTAAAGAAATGTCTTTGGTCGTTAAAATGCATTTTGTCGTATTTCGAATAGACTCCTTTAAATGCTGTACTAAGCCAGTTTAACTCAATTTTTCATAAATTTTTCACAGGATGACGAAGACATGACTTTCAGCTTCTTCAACGAATTTTCTTTTATGGCATCAAGTAATTCAAAATATTTTCATTAAAGCAATAATTTTAGATTCAGAAATAAGAAAGAGTCATATGGAATCATATAAAGTCCGACTGAGTGATAAATCGTATTGGAATTTCGCGGGTTGACTCGATATAGTAGTACCAATATACAAAATAAATTGTGGCAATATATTTTATGCGCGAAATTCAAATGATAAATTCCATTTCTTTCAGTTAAAATATGTAAATATGTTAGTCTGTATACGTTAATGTAACGTAATGATTTTTATTCAAATTGTATTTCTGTCCATTTCATCAATGGAATTTCAGAATTTTAGTTGAATCTCGGTTACTGGGTAATTATTTAATTTACAAAAATTCGAGGTGGAATTAAAATGAAAACAATATTCATTTATTTGTAATATTTGGAGAGAATTGTTCATCGCAATATAAAATTTTCGATGCTGACTTGGCATATTATACTTGTTAAAAATTTTTAAATCATTTATACCAGTTGTTTCACAGATAATTTAAAAAAAACTTTTAAATAATTAGCACCAGAATCATTAAGAAGAAATTTTATTTTTTTTTATATAATAATGTTATATATAAATGATAAAAAAATATTTTTAATCAAATTTTAATAATCATTATATAGATAGTTAATATCTGTTCATGTGTAAAAGGAAATATCGTGTATTTATTATTTAGACAATATTTCTAGGTTAAATATTTAAAAATTCTGTCTACGTTCTTTCTTATTATTAATAAATTTTCTAGTGTTTCATCATTTCTTTTTTATTAATTGCTGCTGCATTTTCTTAATTGTTTTTTAGTATTTTGCATGTAATTAGTTCACTGTTCATTATCAAAAAACAGTAATGATACATAAAATATATTGAAAAAATATTAAATATTAGTTAAAGATATTAAAACAGTCAATTAAATTTAAAGATAACGATATCGTTGAGTTTAAAGCATCTTTGTGAAACTTTTATTAAATATATGCACGTGACATATATACAAAGTTAAAAATATCCTGAAAGCCAGCATAATGATATTATTATATGGCAAGACAATTCATAAAATTGTACATTAAATGTTTTATGAAATTCCTGTTGTGTGTACTATATATTTTTATGCAACAATTTCTTGTGTGGTATTCTATGAACCTTAAACCAGATATAATTAATAGTTGAGTAAATAACATTGATTTAAAATTGCTTTACATTATTTCTATTGCTATAAATATCTAAAAGAATTTTATATAAAAAATAGTAGTTCAAAAACGCAGATACGACTTTTAAAATGTGATAAAACTCAGACAAAATTTAATTTTACATCTTAATACAACCAACAATATCAAGGGTAAAGACGCAACAGTTCACCGATCCCATTTTTACTTTCCTCTCGTTACCTTTTTGTTGTATTTTTTGTTTTTTGCTATTGTATTTTTGTTTTATTCTAGTTTATTACTGTTATTTGTGATATTTGAAGTAAAAAAAATAAATAAAGTAAAAGAGAAGATGATATTCCATAAATTCAAAACTTTTCGAATATACTGTACATAATTGAAAATGCACGAACACACGTGCAACCACATAAAACAAATGCAAAAGTAAATTTTATTAAAAATGTTTGTCTTCATTTTGATTACACAGAATAGTGCAATAATCGTTTATTTATTATATTCAATATGATGTTTATATTGCCACTGAATATGATATTAAGGGTATTGTTAAATATTAATTAAGCCAAAGAAAATGGGTTTAAAAATAACCTCTTAATTCACTCTGAATAATTAGTACGTTGTTTGATAAAACTGTTATTATACTGTAATTTTATCTTTCCCACTCGCGACATGTATAAAATATTAAACAATTTCAAATTACGATATTTCATAATTTTAAACGTTTTAAGAGATCATTTTCTGTACACGTAATTATGTACATTCTTGATTTAATCAAAAAGACTTTCATATGTCTTTTAAGTTATTAAATATTGATTCATTTCGTTAAATAAATAAATAAATAAATGTTGAAATATGGTACATTTTGTATCATCATTTGTACTTTCTTTACTAAGTACTTTTAAATTGTTTAATCAAATTAGCTTGAACAATTCTTTCTAAATGCAGAGAAATAAGAATTAAAGTATGCTACGCATATTTTACTTTTTAAATTTATTTTGTAAATGTATTAATTGTGTATATTCTAAAACAAAATTCTGTCACGTGCACTGCAATATCAGTAAATACTAATGTGAAATATTATAAAAATAACGAAACATAAAAAATAGAACGTGTCCTAATTAATATAACATGCTTTGAACTTAATTTAGAAATTTATTTGTATTCGTTTCTCCTTTTGATAATTTCGTTTTAATGTATTTCAATCAAAAGGGACAGTTTAATTATAATAAATGATAATATATTTTATTATTGAAATTCGTTAATAATGATGAATAAAGTACTTAACAATTGTTTATTAATAAGTTATTTTTTGACTGATTCATAATTGTGATTTTGGTGAGGCATAATAGGAACATTTTTAACAGCGGTGGATTTATGATATGATGAAATAAATAACATTGAAAAATAAATCTAGTATTAATTATACAATTATAAACATTTGAGATCTTTGATAAATTTTTAGAAAAATTAACAGAGACATGAAGCATTGATTGATATTCCATAATTATCCTTTTTGGTTTGTGTTTAACTCTAATAGTGTATAATATTTCTTAATATTATACAATATTTTATAAATATTTGTTTAATGTTATATTTCATGTTGTAAAAATATTATTATAATATTAAATAACATTTAAAAATATTTTATGCACATGTATTAAATACATGTCTGCGTCAAATAATATTTAATAATAATGCGAAGTCAATATTTTTAAAGTATTAATAAAATCTTAAATAAATCATATTTAGTAAAAATTACAAAAATATTCATACAATATAATTTGAGACAGATATATCATATTTATAACACATTACTATATTATTAAAAAATATTTCTGAAATATTTTTCTTGTGATTATAATATTTTTGTAGTTTATAAATATTATTAGTTAAAAGGGTACGCACTTTGCGAATCCAACAAAATTTATTGTTCAATCTACTAAACAATTTCTTTCAAAATGTTGTAAAATTAACCATCTGATTTAATGTAATTTGAAATTGTGTCATAATATTGCAGATTACAACAAAGTTTTAATTAACGATTAATGATTATCCTTCTCTTTTCAATTTCATTTATTATGATTTACAATGTTCATAAATACAAAAGTTAAATACACGCTGCGTGTTTATCGTTTACTTATTAAATTAACAGTTAATAATTGCTGCGTCATCTACAACTTTAAGTAATCAAATACAAATTTACAACAGATTTGTCACGTTGGATTATCTATAATTTTGTATGGAATTGAGATACGATATCTAAAATGCGCTTAGAAATATTTTTGTTAAATTTTCGTTAACGTATAATTCACTGGAAAACTATAGTATAAAAGATTCTTTCTTAGCATGGTAAAATTGCAGTGCTATTCTTTCAAACAAAAACTCACTTCGAATTATAAATATTTGCTTTTATTAGAAGTATCAATTCATAGTAATTTTGAATGGGAAATGATTTGATTGATTACATTGGTTATGTAAACACGTTCGTTTAAGTATGCAAATTAATTTACCTTTGTTTTATTGGGGATGGTGCATTTATCGCTATATTGAATGTAGTTCCAAATTACGTTCGTTACACAATGTATTTTTGTAATATAATTTATTTAAACGAAATATTAACATATTACCATTTTGAACAAGCGTGTGTAAAAATTAATTCAATAAATGATCATTCCAAATAATCATGCAATCCTATTACAAATTAAGTAAAATTGGTCATTTATTTCATTAACTGAATTTATTCTGTTGAGAATAAAGCAGATTTTATTAAAGTGGAATTTCGTTGTTAATCGTGTTTCGGTTTTGTTTGGATTTTGTTTCAGTTTCGCTTCTATCTTGTTTAAACTTTGTTTCCGGTTCATTTCCAGTTCGTTTCATTTTTATTTCAATTTCATTTAAATATCAAATCAAATGAACGTCAGTTTAAAAAAAAAAACACATAAAATATTTAACAATTATGAATTTACGACTATTACTTCATAATTGTTTAAACATTTTATTTTTTTATTATTTTTTTTTTAATATGACGTCAATTTAATTTAATATTTAAACGAAATTGACACAAAACTCAAACGAAATTGAAACGAAGCGGAAACAACATTTAAACAAGGTAGAAATGAAACAAACAAAATTAAAACGAAATCTAAACAAAACTGAAAATGAGCGAGAATGAAATTCCACTTTGTTGCGAATTCTAATAATAATAAGCAAATTTCCCATATCGAATGTGACCTCCTTCATGTTGATTTGATGCTAAAACGTTAAATTTACGTCGAATAACATGTGTTAAGATGGAGGTTATGCAGGTAGTTATCGAAGCAAAACATTACTTTTTCATAACATATGAAATTTAATTATGAAATGTTTTAATATGTGTGATATGAACTAACAATCATAAACACCATTATTTTGGGTAATTTTTAATTTACTTAGATTGGTTCCAATGCTTGTAACAACGAGGGAATTAACGTGTAGAAAATTAAGATTGTAAGAAAGAAGTAGTTCGATAAATAAGAAATATATAAACAGCACTGTTGTTTTGAAAAACTAAAAAGTTAAAATTAAATTATCCCGTATACACAAAATTAATCTTTCTACTAAAATTACCGCTGCAAAGCGTGTGGTTATTTAGCACACACCGGGTGACCAAAAAGTTTGGAAACAAACTTTTGATAAACTTTGAATTCCACAAGCAAATTTTGATTTTTGTTCAGCTTCGTTTTGTATTGAAATTGTAATTAAAAATGATTAATAAATTGAGTTGAAAATTCGATTAATAAAATTCTTCGCGAACGCTCCATAAAATGAAATACTGTACGGGCATTAATTCATAAATAATATAACCTCATTTTATAGAATGTCATTAATTTAAATATTAATCACAATTTTGATAATCTCAGTTTTATTTTAAACGATTGATTCTTTACTTATTTGTTTTTATTCAAATATTACAGATCTTTAGCAAATCTGTACATTCGACTGATACTGATTTGAAGTTTGTAGTTTGAAGTATTTTTTTTGTAGTATTTATATTATTATATATATTTATTTGTAGAACTACAAATTTTTATTAAAAAAAAACAGTATATAATAAACATAATAAATATATATTATAATAAATAAATAATAAAATAATATATATGACTTATTACACTGCCCCTGAAAATCTTAATAAATGATAAAAAATCCATTTTCATCTCAGATAAAAAAGAATAAATAATTAATAATAACTAACATTTTACATAAAAAAGCAAATCAATAAGTGAACACAATTGCAATTAAAATTATTTAATAGAATAAATAACTCGACATATACTGAATTAAATATTTGTTTGTGATTAATAGAAATTTTTTTATTTTGAAACAGAGTTTAAAGAACATTTCATTTTTATTATTCTCACAAAAGTTATACGTATAAATATATTGGACCAAAAAAAAGTAGAGTTAATAGCAGAATACAGATTGAAAACTTATTAATCTTGTACATAGCAAGCACTTTTATTTAATCAACATTTCGTTTATAACGTGCTCATACAAACTCGCACTTATCACCAAATAAACATGACGTGTGAATTAAGCAATAAATCAAATCGATTGTTTCACGATTTATCACAACTATTATTATATATTTTTAACTGCGATATTCGTTATACAACCTTCTAAATTCACTGTGTGGTATAATATAACTTAGTATATATTTCTTCCCCGTGGAACGCTGGATCTAAAATTACTTGAGTTTCTTTGATCAATTATAATATGAAACTGAATAAAGTGTTTTTTATTTGTATCAATAAAGAATTTAATTGAAACCACTAATTATCATTTACATATTTAATATATTTATTTCAACGTTTGCACAAATTATTTAAATTTTATTTCTTGGACAAATCTTTGTATTTGTTAAAGAAAGGCGTTTGATAAGCATGCAGCTTCTTTTTTATTCTTTGCTATTTCAATTTGCAGTTATATAAATGGAATCTTTTAATTATTTGAAAAATGAAGTGTTTTTTTAATAAGACTATGAGTTAACTTTGAATAGAGGAATAACGCGTAAATAATTTTAAAGAAAAATCCTGTAATAATTACAGTTTTAAAAATTAAAAGTTATTTAATCAATGAAAACTTAAAATTAAAGTGGACAATTGCTTTGTACAACACTTATGATTGGTAGCATTTTAATGATATAAAATATAATTTAAATAGAACTTTGTTATTTTTTCAGATTCATCGGATAATCCAGTGGACAGGTTATTATATAAGGATCGGTCAGCTATTGACGCAGTCAAATGAACCCGTTGGTCCGCTACGAATAGCTCTAATCATTTCTTGAAGCTCGCCAGATTAACCAGTGAGTTCGGAAACACCATAGCTTGACTATAAGTAAAACTGTACTGCAATGACTACACATCTGTTTAGAAATTATTTATTTATTCCCTATTTGCATTTAAATACAAAGATTTCATGATTTAATTAAGTAAGGCATTCTTAACAATTTTATTTTTAGGTCTTCAAAAGGAAGTTACTTGATATTTTTTTCTACGTTGGTAATCGACGATCCTTTAAAATGTCGATTTCTTTATAATACATAAATACGGAGAACTTGTAATGTTAAGAGAGGTGAGTATTTCTCATTAGTAACAATAATTATGACTGTGATTATATAAATATCAAAATACATTGTTAGTTAAAATATTAATTCAAAATTCTTTTGGAATGTTTTCAATATTTCTCATGTATCATGTAAGAAACAATTTTGTGAGAAATTCATAGTCCAATTTTTATTTTGTAGCAATGGCATATACATCACTGTTTACAGTTTTAAGCACTGGCTCAAAGACCATCAAATTTTATACAATAAATTCAGTAGTAATTGTATAATATATCATACTATTTATTAGATGAAACTTTATGAAATGTTATGAATATAAGCTGGCGATATAAAGGTACATGATTCGTTATGAAAAATCATTAAATGGTAATTTTGAAACCCTGTTTACTATAAAATGAATCCAGATTTTCATAATATTTCATAAAAATTGGTATAACTACTGTGCAAGTCCTGTATGTTTTCATATAAGAAATTTCTTATACCTAATTTAATGAACCTTGAATTGAATATACAGGGAGGATTATATATTAACTCTTATAGCAGAGTATAAAACAAATCGAATTAAATCATAATTATAATACACCGTAATATAACATTTGCATATATTTACATTACACCTGCATTTTTTGTTTCTAAAATCCCATGATAGGGCTACAATTTAATTAAGTAATTCACGAACTTGACTAGCTCACTAAACGATTTAACTGGAATGTAGTTGATTACAGCAAAGCAACATTCGTTTGCATGAAGTTGAGGAAAATACAATCTCACATTGAGCTTGGGTGTAAGAATCAATAATTTTTTCAGTGCACCACCGCTACAGTTTTCGCAATACAAGAAGACTGTTCCATCTGAGCATGGTAAGTCTCATGCAAAACGCGATTCGATCGTGAAATCAGGCAGTGCGAAATATTAAAGATCATTTTTGAATCCATTATTGTTATTATATTAGCAAATAACACGCCTTATTATATTAATAACACGCTTAACGAAATTTTACGATTCCTCGTACACAGTTTATAGAAGATATTTTGTCTCTCGTTACATCAGTTTATGCGCGGAGAATACTATTTTCAAATTTATTGATTTATTGATTATTGATGTATTATTAATATATCGAATATCGTTGACACTGCACCATATACTTTTACTGGTAAACGTG
>JABFOX010000841.1:0-14721 GCA_022817665.1 Axea sp. ZL-2020
ATGCAAGTACAAAAGTGATAGAAAAAAAAAAGAACAAGAATAAAACTGCAAACGTAGGCGTGATCGTTTTAACCCTAGAAAACCAAGTGTAACGTTGCCAACGTTCTGTTTCAGGATATCATTTGAGACTGGAATGGCGATCCCGACCTTTCAGTACATCACCCCGAATCACATCGTAAAGTCGCCAATTCACTAGAGCATAGGCGTTCCTGTGCTACTGGGAACACCGTCAAAAGGCGCGCGCGGAGTTGCTGTCAACGGCACCTGAGGTTGAGCCAAACGCTACGTATGATCAACCACAAAGGGTACAATACAACAAACCAACACACCGAACCGAGAGCATACGGGCGTTACATTATATGCATAAGCGGCGTTTAAAATTGTCAATCAAAAAACGGTATTCCAGCAAACCAGCTCTGCATGGTCTTAACACCGTTCAACGTCGTTACTTTAGGTTCTTAAGATAAAAAAAAAACATATTCCAAAAGAAGAGTGGAATGAAGGTGATATAATTTAACATTTTATTTATAAAATGCGTTGAAATTTATTTATTTATTTATTTACTTATTAATTTATTTAGATATTTATTTATATTAAAATTTGGTACGAAACTTACACTCAGAACGATTTTAGAGAAATGAAACAATTTTTCTGACCAGTTTGAGGATATTTTGCAAGAAAAAAAATGTTAATGCTAGTGCACATATGAAAAACAAATTTTACAATTTTTAAAGTTAATTCTTCTTACTACTTTTTGACAATTTTTGAAAAATATCCTCAGTACCTTCAGGAAGTAAATACATTTTCGTTTAAAATATGTCTGATTGTAGCAAAAGACGACCAAATTATGCTTACTTCTTTGAAACAAAATTTAGTGATATTCATTCGAAGCTTTCGGTTAATTGCGAATATTTGGAAACAGTCCAAACAAACGATCAATCAGCAAGAAAAGCTTCGAATGAATTGCAACGACTCAGATAGAAGTCTCTTTAGATTTGCTCAACCGTTGCGTAAACATAATTTAGCGCGGATTCTATGTGGTGATAACACGTGCAATTAAGTTACATGTGATTATCTTGGTGATACGTTGTTTACTTGTTTTCTATCTGGGTTGATGGTTGTAAAGGTTTAAGTAGACATTTATCTCACATCAATTGGAGCATTTGTATTATATTGCTGTTGAGACCATGCGAGCGATGCGGGTCAATTAGAAACCAGTGTTAAAAAATAATCGTCATCAAGACGCCCGGAAATTGGAAATCGGGACCGTTCGAAGTGGACCAAATTGAAGTTGCGAGCGTAGTAAAAAATCGCGACTTCCAAATCGGGCGCATAATTTTGGCGGCAAATATTAATTTATGACTTTTCAATTCTAGATTTTTTTGATGGACAGTTTTGTGCCAAAGGAAAATTAAAAAAAAATGTGAAGATAAAAAACGTGAGTGTACAAACTTATATAAAAGATAAAAGACAAGAAAACAAGAAAAAAAAATACAAAAATAATACTAAAAAGAAAATAAAGCCGAAGCGGAGCACCGCGCTGCTACCGATTGGTAAAGGGAACAAGCCAAAGATACGTTGTTTTCATTTTTATATTTAAAAGAAAAACTAAAAAGCGAGAGGTTGTTTAAAAGTAAAAATTGCGAAAAAAAGTGAAAAGACAAAAAAAAGCAGAAAGCAGAGAAGAACACTCTTATCATTGTCTATAATTTGTGATTAGATAACCAAACTCAATTTAAGCATTTTTTGCAAGTTCGGGACCAGAAATTTATCGGTCGGATGCTTGGTTTCTGCAAAATGTGCGAGTGCGAGAAATATCGAAATCTAAAATATTAATTTTGCTATGCTAAAGTACTTTTAGACCAGTTAGTGTTTTTACCGGGCTCCGCGAGTATGAAGGGTTCATGTTCAAAGAGAAGCAGAATTTTTGTTCGCATGACAAAATAATTCTTTCAATTAACAAGACTGCACGACAACCGAACGTTATGGTTTAACCAACCAAATTTCGTTAAAAGAACCAAAAGCATTGGTCTTCATGTCGATACATGCATCTGACGGAGTGGACGCAGGAACGTTATTTAACACTGCATTGTCTCGAGAGACCCTTGCGCCTTCCTCTCGTTTTCGTCTATGAAACTTTAACGGTACGCAAAATACAATGAACCATCAACTATTCATTGATTTTCGTCTTTTTTTTAAGTTGCTAATCTGATCGTTGAATTGTTAAGAGAGCTCGCGTAGCACTGATAAAAAAAGTGAAAAAAAAAAGAGGGAGAAATAAAAAGAAAAGGCAATTTAAAGCATAAAAGAATTTTTAGAATCGGGGGTTGGGGGTGGGACGAGAAGAGAACCAACAGTTTATGAATTAAATGCAAGACGATCGTGTAGAATCGTAGCTTTTGCATGCAAATGCAAATTTCATTAGTCATTATTGTCGATATTAAACAATCGTCGTCGTGTGACATTATACTTATATACTTGAATTAAAACAACGGGTATGGTTGATGTATATTTTAAAAGTGGGTTCACAATGCCTCTGATCGTTATCATTTGTTATTCGCGTTTGATTCCATGTTATATACATTTTCTGGTCGAATTGAATAAAATACGAATTTTATTTATTTATTTGCATAGTTAATTATTTTGCGCGATAAATTAATCAGTCAATTATGAAATTGATTAAATAACCAATCAATCGCTATTACTTTTTAAATTCGTCGAATTAATTTTACTATTCATAATAACGATAGTACAAATGTATACCACTGCAAAAAAGTTTGTTTCGAAAACATTTTATTACGATAATTGTGTAATAATTTATTCGTGATAATTTAATTCTGAATCGTATATTTGTAAATATTAACGATCGTTGCGAGATTGTGAATCCACCTTAACCATCGAAGTTACATCGGATTGAGAAACTGAAGTGGCTTTTGTTGAAGGAACAAATGAAATTATTATGTGTAATATAAATAACTATATATTATATATATAAATATATATGTATATATATATATATATATTTATTATACGATAAAGAAGATAATATTAATTAGAAGATGTAGATGAGAGCAAAGGTGTACGTTTAAAGCTCCCGGTTATAATCGGAAGGCGTCCTTTTTTCCACGAGATCATCGCGATGGACAGGACACACGTGAAGTCTATTGCTCAATTTTGTTTGCGTAATAAAAATAATGGAGCGTTTAGAGAACGTTATTTTGTATTTTAATGGACAAAGGAACAAGTGAAATTAAATAATATCATAAAGTATTTCACGCGTCCGTCGCGATTCAAGGCCGCTCGCCACTTGTAGTTGGTTCGTTAGAGATATGAGAATTTTGGTTAATACTTTTATAAACGTGGTTATTTTTTAGGTGTTGTTTAGGAGCTGAAAGAAAATTTAATGAAATCGTTGCTATATTTTTATACAGCGCGCTGTTTTAGATTTAACTTCATATATAAAATATCTGTTTGGTATAATTTCAATTACTGATCGAAGGTGAAGTAATTCAAACGTATGTAAAAAAAAGCAAAAGCATATCTTTAGAGTCAGTATGAAATATAGAAACTTTTACATTGGACTTTCTTTTAGTGAAAGCTTTTGAAGTCGTTATCCATTGTACAGTGGCGACGGCCGAAATTAGCCGTACAAGAGAATTCGTGGCCGATGAAGGCGCTCTCAATCGGTCGAATTTTCGCGAGCATCTCCAACACATATCTTTTTTCGAGCACTTCCAATGCGTGCCAAATTATCATAAAGACAGACAGACGTAACACAGAAAAGAACAAGCGAAAACACAAAGAAGTAATTAACACAGCAAAGTCGTTAACCCTCAAGCTTCCTCCTCATCCTCTTCCTTTCAAATACGCGGAATCGATATTACTTTGTCATAATCATGCATTTGTCACCTTGATCATTTTATACGTATTATTTTTTATTCGTTTTGTAATATGTATTTTTGCGTTTAAAGCTTTGTTTGTCTATTTTGTATTTTTAAAATTTTGTAACTTCAAATCCTAATTTCAATTTAATCACATTTTTTACAAAACAATAATAATAATAATAATAATATACATATCTAAATTGCACACAACGAAGTGCAGTTAAACCATACGTTGTGTATTTTTCCGCGAAAATATAATTTTATGTTAAATAGCGTGTAGATTTACATAAATGGTGTAAAATAACTCGATGTTACATAATTTTACAATCAGAATTCATATTTTTAACTGTGTAGGAAACGCAATTCAGTGTTCATTTGATTTTGGCATAATTTATTATTTTATTTCGTAAAATACATCCTAAATCAATAATATACTAAAATTCCTATTGTTTATAAATCTGTAGTTAGTTTTTATTTATTTTTTTTTAACTACAAGTATTGACGATAAAATGTAATTATTCCTTTGAAAAGGAATACATATATATAAAATTCAATTTACAAACAAAATTTTAAATTTACTATCGATAACACAAATTTCACATAAATATTTTAATACAACGTTTAAAAAAATATCCACAATGAAACAGCATAATCCTCAGAATAATGAGTACGTAAAATTTGTTTTAATAAGTTTTTACTTTGAGGAATTTATACATTAATATACATTTCAGTTTCAGTTTTAATACAAAATGCCAAACTCCAATGTACATAATATTGCGACGGTACAGCATTTTGTTACTTTGACGTTAGCAAAACAATCTATGTAAACGCAATCAAAATATCATTTGCATCATTTCTTTATACACTATTTAGATGAACCAACAAGATATTGAACTGCATTTTTCTAATAACTCAATTTTAAACGAGTCAACATTTTTTTCAATTAATGGATTTACTTAAAAGAAAGAAACTTTAAACTGAAATTTCTCCTGCGTGCAGGAAGTCGCAATCACGATTCTCAATTATAGACACCAAATTTATATATCGCCGTTTGGTACTGTTAGCTCGGTATTTTTCATCTACATTGAAGTGTAATAAAAATGCATCAGTGCAAAAAATTGAAAACAGAAAAATGCATTGTGCTAGTCATACTTTCTGATAATAATTCATTAAAGCGTATTGGCCATAAGAATAATATAAATATGTATCTGCACCAAAACATAATTGTATCTGCACCAAATTTTCATATCGCAGATCAGTTAGAATTTGATTAAAATACTTTTTTCAAAACACTGATAAGCAGAATTTAACCAGATACCTTTGGTAATTGAATGTTAATCGCAATTCATATCAAGTTATTTTGAAGAAAATAAATAAGGAATAATGAATATTGCCTTTTTTCAACAAAAATGTTTTTCATTGCAATGTTATGCTTTTTCGTCTTCAATTTCTGGACTGTACAACAATTTGAACGACTAAACCGAAAGACGAATTTCATAGTTGCCTCGATTAAACGGGTTCAATGAAAAGTGCGCTATCGATCCGACAGAATCAACACCGGCGGATACACGAATTCGAACCAAGTGTCATAGCGGACCTGCCGGCGGCATCACCGTCTCTTATGTGTAAATAGCGCGCGCGTTTTCTCTTCCTCTCCCTCTCTTTCTCCTTCTCTCTCTTCTTTTATCAATACCGTTCTGCAACTTTATTGTTATTTGTACATAAACAAATAGCTTTGTATATTTTGGAGGACGACTCGACGTGTTCTCGCGTGTATAATAAATATATGTATATGTGCATACGTCTTCCGAACGCCGTCGGGTCCAAAAGTGTTTTGCGCCTTGCTTGAGATGCTTTTCGCATGCCGATGGACGAAGTATTCATGACTTCCACGCGCCCACGTCGCCAGGATCAATACCTTGGTTCATCAATTTTGCGCACCGAATGAAAAGACAAGACGCGCCCATTATTGCACCGTTAATTGAAAAAGAACACGAAAAATAGAACAGAATCGTCGGATTTTATGTAATTTGAATTTCAAAAAAACTTGTCACTGCTTTGGAACAACCAATTTCCCAATATCGTTCGTTAACAGTTACTTCAAAGACATTGCATTTATTCAACACCCCCGCTCGGAGAGTTTTTTTTACACCCGAAGCAAAATCTTAATTTCAAAAAAATAGACCCTTTTTCGCGTTACTTGTAATATTAAAGTGTACAATTTAAAAGTATATTTTTAAAGATCTGTCTTTTTGTTCTTTTTTTCCTGTTTTTAATTTTGAATGGGACTTTATTCTTTCACTCTTTTTTCCAGCAAAACTGAATCGAGCAATCCAATTAGTCGCATCCCGGGCTAGCTAATTGAGTTTCTCTGGTCTATACACCGACCAACGCGAAGATGATCGAAGTGCCTTTTTTCTGTATATAACGAACCTCGAAACAATTTAGCCCGCAATTTCACAGGGAAACGGAAAATTCGGGACGAGAAATTTACGCGATAAATTTTTGAATTATGACCTGGTCGAGGGGAACGCTTCGATGTATCTTTCGTTATCGCTCTCATCCGCGAAACACTATCGTTCATCCTCCAGAATCTAAGAGACCCGTGTTAATCCTTCTCTTGTAATTGGAAAAAACGGGTGAAAGGAACTGCCTCTGCCAACGATAGAAGAACGGAAAGAAAGAAGGAAAAGAAGGAGGGAAGAAAGGAAGAAAGAAAGACTGCGGAGAAGAGGAAGAAAAGACGGATGAAAAATAAAATAAAGTAAGAAAGAATAATTATGAAAATAATAACAATTAGTGAGAGATGCTGTATGATTGTGTATATCAACAATAAATATTGCTGTGATTAGAATTGATTATAGGTATAGTAAATAAGAGCAATTTTTAAAATACAACGGACGTAACAAGGACGAAGTTCGAGTCCGAGCTTTAAGTAGGATAGACAAGAACAAGCAAAGGAAAAGGTGGGAAATGAAGACAGGGGGAAAACGAGTTGGATATAAAGCGAAATGATAGTTAATTAAAGTAAAATAACGATAATAATTGAGGGAACGATTGTCAAAGCGAAGCGAACACGCGACAGAGTTTGTTATGTGTATAAACAAGTATGCGAATGGAAATTCGAGCGTAATCCTTATAATGAAAGGCATTGCAGGATCGACGATCGGTATATGTATGTACGTTTTATATCGAGTAATCACGACCCTGTGAATAAGACTGATTACTTAACAGCAAACAAAAATACTAACAAACAGAAAGTTACACGTTTAGCGCGCGTCACCACGTGTCTAGTTTCCCTGCAGGTTGTCCACGTTTTATCATTAACGGGTGTGACTCGCGCGGTCAAATCATTGCGACGGCCGAACAACGAGCTTACAAGAAAATTGGTCACTGGTTATTTCGACGCGCGAGCAAGTAACTCAAGGCGAGCCGGTAACTTCATTGCCACTTGTTTACTGTCACCGTTTTAATCCACACGAGGTTTTTTTCAACTGCTCGATTGCATTAGCGACTTATTGACGTTCGGTACTTATTTTTGTTAGCAAGCGCATATGTATTTATATTCTCTCGTCGACTCTATTATGTTTCGCACGCCTCTATTATAAACCGTGAGTTAATTTTAAGTCGACTCAATTGTTTAGTTGAAGTATTTATTGGAGCTCTGTTTTTAGAATGTGCAAATTTATATCGGCCCTAGTTCTTTTGTAAGAATTTTATACAAGTTGTTTTTCTAGATAAAAGTTGTCAGTTATATTTTACTTGAAATTTTTATCCGCCAGGGCAACCTTATGTAAAAAATTGTTATTTCTCGACCAGTTAAATATACCTTTTAAACGTGGTACCTTTTTCAAGTTAATAATCGCAAAAAATTCTTGTGGATATAAAATTAAAAGAAGTATCAAACATGCAATAAATTTAAAAATTACAAAAATGCTTGTTTAATTAATTCCTTTTTATTATTAAGCACAGTGTTTTTTATATAAGGTTACATTCGGATGGATAAATGATATATGAAAGAAATCAATATTCAATTTTCTTTTAGCTTTAGGAATAATTTGTCGTATATTTCAATTGAATTCAGTTTTATGAATTCAACATTTGCACGTTTCTTCCAATCGTGTACCTAAGACTTTTCTGGTAATGCAATGTGTACAATTTAATTATAACGTTTAGATTTTACGAGTAAGTGCAATATCGTCGTCGGACCATCGAAATTTAGAATTATAAAATTTTACTTATTTATTATGATTTACTTATTTATTTTGATTTATTAACAATAATGAAAATTTGTATTCGTTCGTATTTCGAACAATATTGGACACTGACTGACGAATACCTGCTGTCTGAAATGAAATTCAATTGTACTATCATTTCCTCGACCAATGAAACTGAATCATGAAAACACCGGTGTCTGACAGTGCATCCACCGTCGAGTTTCTTAGGGTTGATTTATCAATGCGTAACTGTGACCTTCGAACCGAAAATACAACCAGATGATCGGCATTTGCCACAAAAAGATGCCCGCGCGATTGAAGATGATTTTCGTACCGAGCGTGCCGAGCTGTATTTTTATAATTGAACGTTAAAACTTACCGATGGTAAATCAATGGCACGGATTTAACCCTTTTGTGTACCGTTAAACAACCCGACGATTTTGCGCGTGATGAAGAAAAATTGAATCAAATTTTTAAACATGTATCTGGAAACGAATCACGACCTTGTATTCCACAGTATCTCAACTTTAACAATTATAAAAAAAAAGTTATTAAGAACCTTAACACATGTACTATTTTATATGGCAATCAATGCATATATTAAATGACCTTATATTGTAAAAATTACACTTATATACAAAAATACAATGAAAAGAAAGGCCCACTGAAATTTGCAATTTTTTTAATCAAAAACAACAATTTCACAGCTTGAGTTATGAAAACTCGAATTTATTAAAGTAACGACAATCTAATTTTAACCGTATATTTAATAATTCTTCAGTTAATTAATTGACTTTCCAAGTTACACACACGAGTAAACTTACAACCATTCAGTAATTTCATTTTCCAAATACATGTTTATGTTTACATAATTGTATGTTACAATTTGTTCGCGTACCAGTGTAAGACTGATTTTTCTATTTTCCAGAAAAGGTAATAGAAAAGAGTAACGTTTAGTCAAAATTTCAAGTATTGTAAGCTTGTATTTAACAATTCTTTGTTTAGACTCTATTATCGTTACGATCACTTAACTTATTTATCGTTAATCGAATTAGCTTTATGATATATTTTTGTATTTCGCATTTATTAATCAAGAATTGAATAAACGTTAGAGATGAGCAAAAAAATGTGGGCGATTAAAAAAAAAACGAATTATACCAAGAATGTCTTGCGGCTTTCAAGTGTGAAACACTTGTACAGACGTTACATAAAACGTATTATATTTTATAGACTTTTCAAGCGTTTTGTATGTTTGGCACCAAAGGGTTAACGCGACTGCACAATTGTATCCCGACGACAAACAATTATTGTGAACAATAAAAGAAAAGCAATAAAGCCTAGTGCGATTTGACACTCGGAGCATGTTTATTACGCGTAAGGAGAGGTAGACGCATTTTCGACACTTTTAACGAGGTGTGCCTTTTGGTTTCTTCGCTCTAGATTATTGTAAAACTGTAACACGCTAACGAACCGGAGGAGGAATGAATGATGAACCAGGGTAATTCCTACGATATCCTCAAAACACGATTATGAACCTACGAGATGATCTGAACGATGAGTGATGAAAAGAAAGTGGAAGATTAAGTGAAACGAACAATTTCTTAAATAATAAACACATATACGCGTCGCCGATCGAGTGGACCAGTTTACGGTTTGGTTTTTTTCTTCATCAGGTCTTCCGCATTTTTCACAAAAGACCGTTGTTAAATATAATTCAAAAGCATATCCAGTTAAGTATGAACTAACGATATATCTTATTGCTCCAATAAACACAAGCTCATGTACTTGTTCCGACTAATAACAAAAATAAAAAAGACAAAAAAACCAAAAAAAAAGAAGAAAATAAATAAACAAATTACATTATCATCATTGAATCAACTGCCTCCAGTCGAGGGACATATACACACACACACGCGCATATATGTGTATATATATTGGTCGATTCATGTAGAAGAGAAATGGAGAAAAATAACAGTAATTAATGAATAAACACAAATAAAGCATAGCCGTTAAGTATCGTCTATGTGTGGGTGAGCATATGGGTGCACGGAACAGCGCGTCGGTGCACTCGTACGGGCATCTGTACTTATTTATACATATATATAGCAATTTGTAATTTTTAAGAATCTTATTGTGCGTTAAGATTGGTATACATGTATTTCGTAGATTAACGGTGTTCGTCACATAATTCGCAACTGTATAGGAATCCAAAGGTGCCAAATACTGAGAACACGCTCGTTTTGTTTTCAATGGTGAGATTACCCGCGCGGCCACGTTGTGCTCCGCGAAGAAGCAACTCTTACTCCTGACTTGGACCTGATTTGGGCATTACTTTTTCCCAGCACGTGCGAACGCAACAAACGTGGCACGATTAATCGTTCTTGCAACTTCGTTTTCCGCTGTCAAAAGAACATTAATGGAACGAAAACAAAAGGAAACAAGCATACATTTGCTCTCAACTTTAAGCAGGACAGTAAAGAGGAACAGAATTGCAGCTAACGTTTTACGTCGCACGTTTTCTTAATACGTTAATCAGATGCGTTAACACGATTGTATTTGTGCAGGTACAATTCAACGCGAAACAGGAATGAGCAGTCGAGGTAGAATTTTGGAGTGTTTCGTTAGCTATCTTTCGAGTACAGCAAAACAAAGGATTCAATTGGGCGATTAAAAATAAGTTGCTGTTCTGTGACGTTAACTACAAATGATGTTTGATATTTCGATACGGTAACTTTATTGTCTAACGTTTGTAGTTATAACCACACGGTATAGACGTGTCTGTCAATGTTCAATAGTCGTTATTTCAGCGGCTCCCAATGATTTTTCATTCATCAAAAATCTACGCGGACTTTACGCATCAAGACAAACGTGTACAAATAACTCTTTCGATTCATTTCGGTATCTTCATTGATCAGTCGTAAAGGAGGAAGCAAAATCGTCGAGATTTTCATTTTTCGCTGTAATTGAAAATAACAAATGTCACGTCTACGCTGCATTCGTGATGTGTCAATCGAGGTATTTCTTTGTGAAACGAATGATATCGAAAGAGTTAACATGTGATTAATCATACCAGCAAAGTGAATTTTGAATTAGTTTGTTTAAATATCCAATTAACTTTGATAAATTTGTTATCAATATGCAAAACGTTTGTTTGTCGTAACAAAAAATTGATATTAAATTTCAAAAAGTGAGTGTCATGAAGTCATTGTGGAGTCACGTGCACTGAGAAAAAAATGTGCAACATTGAAATCCCAATTCATAAAATTATATAACGAGTGTATCAAAGTCAGTATTGCATTTCAAATGGTCAGAGTATTTCTGGTAAGAGTTGAAAATTGCATCGCACAGTGCAGTTCTCTCAAAAAGGGAAAAAGTTTCTCAGTGTACAGGCGAAATTGTTGGGAAGCGTTAATCGGAGAACTAGATAACGTGTTTGTCTGTCCTCGAAAACCCATATAAAAGATATCCGTACAATGGGCATTGGTGAAAAAGATTTCTTCTCGCCTCATGTGGATTCGAATGGAATTCTTCCACCGAGAAGCCTCTTTTTCTCTTCAGTGTAATATTTGATGACACATGGAATCCAAAATTGTTAACTATTTGCTCATTAAATGCAGCACGGAACTCAAGCAAAGGCATTGGTCTGAGCAGGATCGCGGGCAGATGTAGAAACAGTGTCATCTAGGTCACCATGCGGTATCCTAATGCAATTTCATTATACTATTTCTGTCGCTTTGTGCTCGTGTGGCTGTAAAAGCGATGTTAGGGCGAATCGTGGCGTAGAGCAATCTGTTAGTGCAGGGGCCTTATCCTTACTGCGCGGGGCCGGCCCGACTTGTGGGCTTGGTATCCATAACTTACCGTAACGCAAGGCAATCAGCTAAGAAATAACTTAGTTTTTATAGGATATTGAGTGTCGCGCTCGCCCCATTAAAATAATAATAATAATTATTATAATAATTATAATAACATTAACATTAACAATAAATATGAATAATATTAATAATAATAATAATAATAATAATAATAATATTAATAATAATAATTATAATAATGGGATAAATATTAGGGTAAAAAAGGCAAGGAGATTATAGCGCAGGCACGATTCGAGCTAACTCTATTTATAAAATGGGCGGGCGCTAGATTTTTCGAGGTGTATTTTTTCTATAGAATCGAGCATAAAATGCTGAGAGAGAATGAGAATAAAAAGATTTTAAAAGCAGAATAATAATAATAGGGAACGAGAAAAAGAAATTTTTTGTTCAACTTTACGATGCTGTGCCAAAAGAACAGGGTTTCGAGTATAGTCGAAAAGCAGTTCGAAATGACGGTCGTTTCGAAGCACCAATTTGTTTCGTTCGGAATCGCTGCGTTCGTTGTTATGCTAAGTTCGAGCGATTTTGAACTGCTTTCGCGAAGCCTGTTGAAAACTAAAGCGAAGGGAAAGGGTAATGAAGTAAAGTAAAATATAAATTAAATAATTAAATGGATTAAAAAATTTAGAGGAAGGAATTTCGCTCGTGACAAGACACGTATGCCAAAAAAGTGATGAGTATGCCAAACGTGTGCCAAAGCATCCGTTTGTCGTCGGTGCCAAAAAAAAAGTATTGAATCGACGAAGTTGACGCGGATTAAACGTTATTATTTTGTAGAGTGATATAGAAACGACTGGTACCGCAAACCGAGCGAGCAAAAGGAAACGGCGATTAGTTTGTCTTTTATTCGTTCACGAAATTTGAATTGACTCTGTGGAGAATCGAATCGCGAAGCGTCTCGGAGAACGCAAACGCCCTCGCGATCGGTCATTCGATTGAGCTTTATTTTCATACGATGCGATCGAGTGAAACAAAGGACAACACGAACAGTTGAGATTTTCGTCTATTTTACATTATGAACGAAAAGTCTATTTTAATAATTGTATATAATGAACCAAGCGAAGACTATATCAAATAATATATGAAACTCTTGCGTAAAAAAATCGATTACGATCAATTTCTATACTTTTGCCTCTGTAAAATTCCACAATTTTCACATCGACGTTTCTCTTAAAATGTCTGATTATTCAGCTGTTCACTGTTTGAAAAATGTCACGATACGTAATACGCGTTTTAAGTATGGTTTGTTTTTTTTTTTTTTTTCATTATGATATTTGAAGTATACGTGACTCATACTTTTATCAATTTTTTAAGCACTCGAACTTCGGCAATTCAAAAATTCATGAAATTGAAAACCTTCAATTTTCACATTTAATTATTCTAAAAATATTTACACTGATTGCGTAAAGTTTCCTGTTTCTGTAGTTTATATAATCAGTATTGTAAACTCATTGATTTTTGTATAAATACATGTTTTCGTTACAAAATTATTTCAGTTTTACATAATTTTTCCATTAATTAATTATTATGTGAAAACTCTGAGGTCAAGATCATAATAAAACCGAGTTTCGAGTATAGTACGTGTAACAGTAATATGTACATTGAGTGAAAAAGTAAATATTGTAACTAAAAAAAATGTATATTTTGATAATTTATAATCTTACTTGGATTCAAATTTGAGTGAATTTTGAAAACTGGTTAAAGTCAATTAAAATTACAAATTATGTTATTTTTCCTGAATAAAAATATCCACACTGTGTCAACTCATTGCAATCAATTTTATATTCCGTGTATCAATATAATAGATATTTCTCTCAATGTTATATTACAGTTTAATTCGATATAAACAGTTCGCAGCTTATTTATAGGTTTAATTAATGTTCAATATTGATCAATTTTAAAACTAAATTTTTTTTAATAAACAAACATTTCTCATCTATGCAAGACATTTATTTTGATTAATTATTTATATCGCATTTTGTCAAAAGCAAAAAAGTTTTATTGATATTACAAATAAAGTTTATAAATTTTCATTGTCGTTACACAAAATGTCTAAGTTTATTAGTAATTTTTGAAATATCTGAAATACATTCAACGTAATTTAATTTCATATTTTATCATTGTGCATAATCTTTAGTCAAACTTATCAAAACGCTTTAAAAACAAATTTCGTTTTGGAATTAATCAATTAATCGCGTTAATTAAACATCAAAGAGGCGTACAGTTCAAGTTATGCTTTAACACGCACAAATTGCTGCTTATAATAATTCATAATATAATTGAATCTCCGGTTGTAATAAGAAGAATTGAACAACTAGTATTGAATTTTAGGAAAAATGACAAAATTTTTGAAAATATGAATTATCGGACAAATGTAAAATTCAACAAATTTCGAGCAAGTGACTCATTCGATATGATTGAAATAAAATATTGATAGCTCTCTTATTGAAATCGGAGATTCGAATGTGAAATATAAATATAAATCGTCCTATTTCACTGGATCCATGTACAACCAACGTTTGTTACCCGAAAGACAACAAAAAAATAAGAAAAAAAAAAAAAAAACAAGAGAAAGAAAAAAATAAATAAAATAAAGTTCAATTCGGCTTGAATACGCGCATTATTGCTGTTTCCTCGCTTTTAGTCGCCTTTTCCGAAAATCCCTCGTTTGTAAACCTTCATTTGTTAAATGCTGTTTGGCCAAAAGCAACTTATGTTATGAAGCCTTCACGAAACAGGGTCATA
>JABFOX010000842.1:0-14709 GCA_022817665.1 Axea sp. ZL-2020
ACGAAGCACTTAACTATCACCGAAAATAACCGGGAGAATACTGATCGTTTTGGCATGCCAACTTTTCGAGATCTCTATTTCCACAGACACATTTCTGATATGAGAGCGTTTGATTAAACGAAGAAATTAGGTTGCAAACAGGTGTTTTTGTTCAATCTTCCAATCTGCTAAATCTAATAGCGTTTCTTACAATATGATGTATTAAAAGAAAAAAAAGATGAATATGGTAACTTAGATCCACAAGAATTACTCCAAAAATTGAATCAGGAAGGATTCCAGGGTGCAAAATTACAACATAGTCCCACAGCAACGAGTATTCATTTGGTAAAAATTTTACTTGAATATAATAAAATTATAAACATTATATTTAAATAAATTACTCTTATTTATAATAAAACAGAATTTTGTAATGAATTAAAGTTATAAAGTGATATAAATAAAGAACTTATTTTATTATTGAAAAAGTTAATTATAGCACAATAATTAAACACATCAAGTTGGTTTCATCACATATTTTAAATTTCGTTTTTTTTTCTCATTTTTGCAGCAAGATGAAGATACATTGAATCAGATAGGTGATAATTCGACGCATATATTTTGTAACGGTGATGAAAAATTACGCAGACGACTTAGAGCAATTATAATGCAATGTTTGAAACGATTTTAATTCACGAATTGTAAGTATTTATTACTACTCAAATTCTAACGAAGCTAATTTTTAAGGCCAATGTGATACTAGTTTTGACTAACATCATTTCATACTTTTGTACAACCCTATGACAATGTTTTTAAATATAAATATAATAAAATGTAAAAAAACGATAGGATATTAAAACAACTAAATATTAAAAAATCACACATAAATGTATATTATGTATTAAATTCGCACTTTATAAATACAAATTATATTAAAAATATAATTTTTGCGAATACAAAAAAAACGACTGAATAAATGAAATACATTATTAAAATGTGTTATTTTACACAGTATAATTAAATATATCAGTAATGTGTACAATAAATACTTAGATTGTAACATTTTATTAAATAAAAGAAATATATTATCTAAAAAAAAGGATGTAGTAGTACACATAATAGTTTGATTGAAGTTTGATTCATCTAATTATAACAAAAATAAAAAATATAAAACGAAGCATTGTATTGTATATAGTTTCAGGTTCATTTTGATGCTACTTTATTAAATAAGACTGATAGCGCTAAATTGTACAGTTACTAAGCGTACATTTAATACACTTGTTTCGCATTTTATTGCTGCACTCTGAATGTTATGTTGTTTTTATTAATTGTATCTTATACAGGTCAGTTAGACTTTAAAAATTAATGTGGCAGTTTTTACGACAGAATTGGGAGAAAAATATTATGTAAGTTATTTTTGGCTTAATAAATTAATTACAAATTAATTATAAATTCATATAATCATTAATTTAAAGGAAAAGAAAAAAAAATAATATAACGAATCAGTTTATGAAAATTGTGTGTAAATATTATCATACAAATAATTTATTAGTTTTAAATGTATTATATACGTTATGTAATATAATATAAAAAAAGTTACCTTCCCAATTCTTTGAAATATAAAAACTTTATTTAACATTATCGCGAAAATTTCGCTGTGCTGTTTGCAGCCATTGTTTAAATTCATCAATTTTATTTTCAACATCCTGAAGAAGTCGGTCAAGTATCTGTACATCTTTGTCGTAATGCTCAACTGATTTCTTTATTTGCGGCAAATACTTTTTTTTCTTGACATTCAGAATGCAGTAATACGTTACCTAGTTTGCAGTTACATTTCCTAATGCAACACCCACTGCAAAGGATACCAAGAAGAAATGAAATTCGTTAAACCTGCATTCGGAATCACCGGTTACAGTATGATACCAACGACGAGTGCGAGATTCACCGTTTTTCAAGATCTTGCCAGCTTTGTCTATTTTTTTATCCATATACCTTTCCACCTAAAACAACAAATTATTGAAAACTATGGGTATGTATTTTATTTTCCAGTTAGTAAATGTTATTATTTTTATAATTTACATACACAGTTTTAAGATATTACCTTTAATTTACCTCTTATTTCAATCAAATTTTATTAATATAAAATATTCTGGGAATATATCGATAATATATATCTTACAATCTGATAATCTGTATTTCATATCATATTATATTTTAATAATTTGCAAAGAATTTATTAATAACTATTCTTGTAGTATTTTATTAAATTATATTCTATTTTATATAATTAATTACTTATAAGTTTTATTTTTGTCAATAAAACTTTAGAAATACTTTAATTAATTTATAATATAGATATTATACACTATTATACCAACATCAGAGTTTATTTCATAGGTATGACATTATCATGAATAATTATGGTATCTTATGCTGTTAACAAATAATATTTTGAAAATATTATACATCTTAATTCATTTAAGATGTTTTGAGTTAATAGGAAAATAATAGTTGTTAAATTTGATGAAAAAAGTTTTAATATTTTAAGAAAAACTAGTCAATCAAATAATTAATAAATTCATATCAAACGCTAAATCTTTTAAATTGTTAACGAAATAAACAGTTAAATAAGCAAATTATTGTCAAAGAAATAAAATACATCTAATCACTTCTGAAGAATAAAAGTAGTTTTAACAAATAATTTATTAATGCGTTTATTATCAATTAATATTAAACTGTTTGCATTTAATGTGAAGCGAAATATTAATACTAAATCTAATTAAAATTATAAGACACACATACGTTGAAACATGATTTATTAATTATAATTATAAAAGAAAAAATTAATACTAACAAAAATATTAATAATGAATTATTTATTTATAATAATTATACAAACTTTTATAATTAAAAATATGCAATTTAAAATGAAATTATATTTCTACAAATTCAAATTGAATTTTTAATTATATATATAATGTAGTTTTATAAAATAAGAAAATCAGTATTATTAATAATATTTTATTTTATGGTAATATACCGATAATAATTATTATTATATATTATCATATAATATTGATAAAAGAGTGAAATTCATTTCTGCAACCTTTATCATTTTAGTTCGAAAACATTTTATTTGGAAAGTAATATATTTTACACATAATTTATGTGAATTTTAATTAAATCACAATTATAAAAGTACATTTTAAATGTTATAAAAAGGTATTGAAAATAGTCAAGGATTTATAATAATCATTAAGAACAACCTAAACCAAGCAATAAACCTCCAGTGAAACAAGTTGCGAATAAAGAATTTGATTTCCAATATTTTCCTACCTGCAAATTTCAAACAAAAAATGTTTTTAATAATAGTAAGAATTATTATAATTACTTTATAAATATAAGAATTATATCTAAAAGTATGCATAAATACTTCATAAATAACTTTTCCCTTAATTGCACTTTAAAAATATTATATTATACAAATAAATTCATGTTAATGGAAGATACATTTTAACTGATCAAATTTCAAATTATTTCCTATTATATTTTAATTATAAAATTAGTCATTTTTAATTAAAAGAAAAAAGTAATGGTGTAATTACTTTACAAGAAATTAATAATAATAAATTATTAATATAATTTATTATGAAACAATTGTTATAAATAAATATTATATATATATATATATAATGTATTTATAATTAATTCATTAATCTTGTAGTCGTTTTAAATATATCATTTAATATTTCAAATTAATTGCTGTACCTTATCCAACACACTAGGCCCTTCTCCTGTAACCGCTTCTTCAACTTTATCAGAAAGTTTTTCAGCTTTGCTCGCAATCTTATCCCAATTTATTTTAATATAACCCTGATGGGCAGCTACTTGTAAAATAATTATTCCTCCGCCAAGAGCAAAAGCTGCAGCTTTGCCAACTTTTGTCGCCAAAAATCCAGTCATCCTAAACATTTTATGCAATTACTGTTATAATTATACTTATATGGTAATTTTTAATAATGATTATTGAAATAATTTAATTATTCATTAACAGAAAACAATATAAATTGTTTCAATAATTTTAAAATAATTATCATTGTACTTAAATGTTTACATTATTCCTGAAAATAATGATACATTTTACAATTATCTTGCAAGGACAAGGTCATAAAATAATAAATTAAATCACTAATACAATTATGTAATTTTAAATCTATAAAAATGTTTATATATTCTTATAATATTAATGTAGATTTCTAGTTTTAACATTTTAAGTAATTCAATTTTAGTACATAACAAAATAGGAAATATGTTATGGAATTTTTTGACATATATTTTTGTTTATTATTGTTATCCAAAATAATAATTTACATTAATCTTAATGTTCTGAAAAGCTTAACATATTTATGTTCAATAAAAAACATATTAAATTAAATTGATTATAATTAAAAAAAATTTAGTTTTTTAGTAATGTATTAAAATCTTGATATGTCGACTATAATTATATTTTATAAGTTATTTATAAGTAATTTTTTCAATTACTTGTGTTTTAAAATAAACAAAAGAAAAATTAAATTGTTTAATTGAATCTTTTAAAAACTCAATTCTGTCAACTTTACAATTTTATTTCGTCTGATAAAATATATTTATCAATAGGACATATTTATTTTAAATAATGTAACACTTCTTTTTATTTTTATTTTTATTAGTAAATATTTACTTTGTTAAACATATATAAATAATATAATTCTTACCATCCAGTAGATGCACCAATAATAATTTGTTTTGTTGCAGATTTTTTACTTATATCTCCCAAAATTTTATCCAACATTGTTTTTGCTTCTTTAGATATATCATCATTTGCTTCGTTTTTGCTTTTTTTGGAACTCGGAAGACTCATTTTTGCACTGTAATTCATATTAAAGTAATAATTTTAGATTCGAAATTTGACATAAATAGATTCTGTATTATATTATTAAATGAACTATTTGGTAACTATTCACCAACACCACTAATGTTAGATTAACAAACAAAAATCAAGAAATATTGAATATTTTTAATTGATAAAAATGATAAAGTCGCACATTTAGTATTTTTCAATATTAATTTACTATATGAGAGAAACAATACATTTAAAGTGAATAGTTATATTGCTTAATTTTTGTAGAATACAAAATCATATTTAAAAACAGCATTTAATGAAGCATTTTTAAAAATATCTTTTTTGCATTTGTTCAGTTGAAAAAAATGGGAAATAATTTTGTAAAATTATTTTATTTTTAATCTTTCATGCTTGAAATAAACTAAAAAATCACTGTCCTTCAAATGAATTAATTATTGTAAACATTTTAAAGTTAGATCATTTTTCAATTAGGTTCAATGGACCACTTAAGTTGTCATAATTTGGTATTGTCTTATTTTTATTCAATTTCTTTTTCTGAATTAATAATGTTTCGTTTTAATTATTAAATATATACTTTTATTTACATAATTTTTTTAACTTTTTAATTTGTATATGTATAAAATATTAAAAGTAATCTGACATATATATTATACATACTTGCATAATTGTTAAAATCGCTTGTATTTATGTACAGTCATATTTAACTATACTTTAAGAAAATATAAATTTTGTTACAATTATATATTTGTTTTTTACTTTTTTAAATAAAAAATTATTTAAATCGTGTAACCATGTGTATGTGTATCTAAGTATTTTTGAATGGTTAATACCAAAACAAGGAATCTGATATGTTCTGAAAGAACTTCCAAAATTAAAATTTTATGTGCCTAAACGTATCTATTTATAAACCGCTACATTGAAAATAATTATTTGAAGCAACATATTTCTCATGAAAAGAATTTCAAATTAAATTTTAATATGAATTCATAGATGAAAAAATGGTTATAAATTATTTCACAAACATAGTTTTATTTATTTAAATATACTGTTTTAGCAAAATTTAAACATTCATTATAAATTAATATTATATAACATGCTACACTGAAACAAATATAAGGAAGATTATTGTTTAAATAGTAATTGAAAGTCATTTAACAAATGAAAAAATGTACTGTAATAATCAGCAAAATTTATTATAAACTAATATATATTTCAATATTCATTACAGTGAATTTTCATTCAAAATGTATAATGCATATTAGTATTCTTATTTTTTATTTTATAATCACATAAATTGTTCATCATAAATATGTAGTACATATTAGAAGATCAGTATACAACTTTAAAAACAGTACGCAAAGAAAGTAATTTTGTGAAAGGTTGATTTAGATTTAGTATGAAAATAATATTTCAGTAAATATTATTATATAATTAATTAACATAATTTATATTTTTTATTTTCACATAAAAAATTCCTTTGTTTAAAGGAATTACTACATCTAATTCATGTAATGATTGGAATCTTAATAACACTATTTTATATGATATACTTATTCTTAAAAATATTATTGCTCTTTTGATAAATAAATATTTATAAATAATTCTTATTTACATTAAAATTTTTAAATATTTATTTGATGCATTTTAATATTTTTACTTAAACAAAATCATTTTGTTTGAACCATAATATATTATTTACTCATATTATTTATATATTTAATTTTAATTAATTACTATTTTTGTATGAGTTCTTTATATTACTAATATATTCTTCATATTATGTTTTGTCAACAATTTTATGAAAATATATTCTAACTCAAAGAATATTTGCTGTTTTAAATCTGTTGACATATTTGAAATCTAAATATTATTAAAACACGCGTGTTTTAAAAACTAAAAAATTTTAAAATTATAATAAACTTTAGAATAAAAAATTATTTTTTCTGTACTGTTTATATTAACTCAAACTAGTAATATTTTGCATAAAAAAATTTAGATTACATGCACTAATATTTTTATATGATATTTATAAAAAGTAAGTTTAGAAATTATATATTTAGATTTTAAATTTAAAATATTTATGACTAAAATTTTACTTGTAAAAATAAACAAAAAAAAGAAATTGTGTATTATTATTTAATTAAATTATATTACTTGCAAAAAAGTTGGCTAATCTTTAGACATTTTTCATAATAATTTAATTGTTTTCAGTGCTGAATTGTTGGTGATATTCTATTGTTAGACCTTTTTCCTTGAATAAAAATAATATAATTTTTTTACATAAAAATCATGTTAAGAAATTTGTTGAATTGATATAAGAATTTTCAATTATAAATAAACATTTGTTTGTGAAATTCATTTACATTTTTTGGTAACTTTAAAAATGTTAAAACTGATATTAAAAAGTTAGCTCATAAATAATAATTAAGTAAATAATAGCAACATGCCAAACTCATTTAGTCATAAAGTAAAATATATCGATGACAATAGTGCTGCGACGATTGAATAACGCATTACAGAATTACTTGTCAAGTGTGTATTTAATAGAACAACGATACTATCTTAAAGAGTACATTTTAATTAATCTCAAAGTAAAATACCGTTTAAAAAGTGTTTTCGCCCCTGAAGAAAGGGTTTTTTTTGTCGATCTTGTCATAACAACGAAACGCCTTGGAATGTGAATTTTCAGAATTGAAACAATGACAGTAATGGTAATGTGAAATAGATCCCAATAAAATAGCGGACGATTCTCACCTTATTTAAACAGACTACAAAATGGATTTTCGGTGATTGAAAGATGTCCGTTCAAAAATTGCAATTACAAGTCGTCGTTTCAGTCGTCTTAAACTAAACTGAGCATGCAATACTGCAGTAGAATAGAGCAGTGACTTATCTATAGTACAGAATAGTTACTGACTAAGTCTGTTTTTATGAACGATTGTATAAAATACATGAAAATGAAACCAACTTTATAATCATGTGATCACTTTCTAAATATATCATTGATACAAACATCAAGGAGTTACGAAAATGATTGAATGAACACATTTCAATTACAAATATAAAAATAACAAAAATATAAATCATTTTACACAAAATTTACTTAACTTAAAAGTCGATAAAGTAGATATTATTATGATAATCCTCTAAGTGTACATTAAGAAAATTGTATTAAAGCAAATGTTGATAATAAAAATTATTAATAAATAATAAATATAAATAAAAATATTTTAAATAATTTGGATTTTATTTTTATTTTTATTATTCAATTATTTATGATACATGACAGTCAAATCGATCGTATGAACAAAACGTAATTATAATAACGATTATTATTATAAATTACATACCATTCATTAAAGAAAAATTAAAACGTTATTTTATATAATACATATTTAAGAAAAAATGTTTTCATAATATGTCAGAATGTCCTCCAAATATTTAAGTGCCCCATACATATACCCCCATATATATTGCATAATGTTTCAATATATTTTGTCCTATGAGGGGACAAATATTGTTCCAACAAATTAAACAAACCCACATAATCATTTTAGATGATGAAAACAAAAACCCTTTTTTCATTAAGGTGGAGTAAAACTTTTCGTGTTACATTAAGCTACAAATATTAATCTTTGTGTTCAATTATTTACAAATTTGTAAAATAAAATTTCAAAGTGGATTTAATTTTTGTTTAAAAACGTTATATGCAGTTGAATATGAATGTTCATGTTTTCAACTTAATAACATTCCCATGAAATTTCAAAATTGCACAGCAAGACCAGATTGATGAGATTCGTTTATAAATAAAAGTGAAAAGACTAACTCGGTGATGTTGGCACTGGCGTATCAACTTAAATTACTGTGCATAATTTCGCATGAACAATTTCACATTTCAAATTTAGCGCGCAAAATCGGAGTAACTATAGTTAAAACACAGCATGAGACGGCGCGAGGGTAAGCCTAATGTCACGCGCGTGTTCGCCGTCCGCGATCTCGGTTCTTTAACCTAATTGGTAGCGCGTAAACACGACATACTTGGTATTTGCATCGATGCGGTGACGCGGTGTGTTATAAGACTTTTAAGTGCACCACTGAATCAGGCAATGTGTATTCTTTATTGATACGCATTTTCGTCCTCTCGCGCGTTAATGTCCACCTTTGGTTCCCAACGAGAAAATGGCCCAAGAAACCGATGATATCAACTTGACTCCGCAAGAATTGCAAACACTCTCCGAACTCGATAGGTACTCACAATATTTATACCATTGGTTCGATTTTTGTCTTATTTACCATTTTTCGTTCTATCACATCATTACACTATTATGGTATACGTTAGTTTTGACAGAACAAGCGGCATTTTTAAGCTTACAATGTTGCTCCGATTGCAACCTACTGACATCCTTTTGTCAACCGATGCTCCAGATTTTATTGCGCGCGATTTCTTGCATCTTCTCTGAAATTTGTTTGCTTTTCATTTGTTTATTCTATTTTTAAATGGTATTTTTCATTTAATAAATGAACAGCATCATTTTTCCTAACATACTTTTCTATGATTATGATCTTTCTTATAGGAAACATTTTTTAGTAATAAGTTATAAATGCTAAAAAATTTAAATTTATGAGTAAATACAAAAATATTATAGAAACTGAATACGTTAAAAATTGGAGTAATACATTTAGTTATGTATTTTTTTTATTTCATTAGATTTACATTGTGTGTGATAAGTTCTAATGGATGTAGATTTCTGCAAGATATAAAAACAATATTGATTAATAAATTATTTATACATTTACATTACTATGCATTAATTATTTATAGTTTATTATTATTGTTAATAAATCTGGAGAAAAATATTTATTTAAATTAATTTTAATTTAATTATTATTTTTGTTACATAACTGATAACGTTTAAATTATTATACATGAAACATATATTATTTAAAAATATAATTGCAGTGTATAGTATTATTATTTTTATTTTCTTTAAGATTAAAAGAAGAAAAGTAGAATTTTAATGTATATTTAAAAATGAATGAATCAAATGGTTTAACTAAATGTTAGTTTATCTCAATAAAAATTCATTAAATTTACATTTGCTTCAATTTTTAATTTTTATAATCCTATAACACAAGTTTAGAATGTTTTTAGTAATAATACTCGTTTTATGATTTTTTTTTCAGTCGTCAGTTTGGATTTCTGAAACTGAATTCACCAGAGCAAGCAAAAAAGAAGGCATTAGTGGTACGTGCAATAAAATATTTAGAACGAATGTTAGAGCAGGCTCAAGCAGAAAAGCAACGACGAAAAGCTGACAGTACAAAAACAACTGGTGAAGAATTAAAAAATGACGAGGATGAAGACAAAGGTATCAGCATTGACCCTAAAACGTATTGCAAATTGGGACATTTTCATCTTTTGTTGGAAGATTTCAGCAAAGGTTTGTATAAAATTATTAAAATTAGTCATTTTTGTATTTAAATATGAATAAAAAAATATAGTATTTTAATATGAATTTAATATAAATTTGTGTATATTTCAGCGATGTCAGCTTATCAGAAATTTTTTGCTTTAAAAAGTGATTACTGGAAAGATACTTCGTTTCTTTATGGACTGGGTTTAGTGTACTTCCATTACAACGCCTTTTCATGGTGAGTTTATCTTGATAAGCTTATTGAAATAAATAACAATATATACTTATTATACGTGCACGAATTAATGTAAACAATTTGATGATATAAATTCTAATTTACGATTCAATTGTTCAGATTAAAAATATTACAATTTTTTTACTTTAAACAAAAGAATCTTTAAAATCTATTAAAAGAATATTTCCGTATAAAATCATTAATGCATGATAAATATATAATTTAGAACACATTTTCAACTTTATCAAATGTAAAAATACATTTTTTGTACAAATAATCAACCAAACTTGTCGTGTTCTGTAATGAAACTCCAACATTGTAATCGAATACATCCGATTATCATTTTCGAATGCAAACGCATAACTACAGAAGTAAAACGAAGAAAATAAAAATGACAGTCGAAAAATGCTCCATAATCTCTTATGAGAGCCGTTCACCTTGAAAAAGGTGCGTCGACCTTTGAGCGGTGTATGCACTTGGCTTTCTTCGTTTATACACTTATATCGTCTTTTTTTTATTTTAATTTTTTTGTATCTTCCTTACTCAGTCGAAAATGTAGTTTCGTCGGTATGATATCAATGAGTAATGTAGAGAGCACGTTTGTAATTTCATTGATTCGTATAGAGGGCATTGCGCACTGGTTGAAGAGAAGGTTTGAAATATTAAAGGTGTCTACGTGCTAAAGTAGTTAGGAGGCATGGTTGCCGAGGGTTGAATAATAGGTAACATTTGTATTATATTGTATTATATTAATTAATATGCAAATGTTCAGTACTGAATGTTATTAAGCGATTAATATTTCTATTACTTAAAAAACAAAATTTGTTTATATGAACTTTATTCTTTTATATATGTATATATATCATTTTATATAAAATGACTTTAGCTATTATAATATTAAATATTTCCTAATTATATAATTTCTTAATACACGTATATATTGTAATAACAATAATAATAACAATAATAATAACAATAATAATAATAATATAAATACATATTATTAAATAATGTTATATAGTAAGTAAATTAAAGTCATTTTTAATTCATTAATAATTTTATTTTTATTATAATAATGCACCAAAACAAAACAAAGCTGTATTTACACAATAATTATATTTATTGTATCAAATACTATGCAATTCCTTTTTCAAAATTTTTTTTTTCGGTTGCTATATTAATACTTGTGTATTTTTTTCCTGGCTTATATAAATTATTTATACCAGTTATCGAAGTTGTAAAATCAGATATTTGTTTTTTGTAAAAATACATTGTCTTAATCATTTAAATAAACAATGCTCCAATTTGACAGAATTGAAATAAAAGCGTACATTTAGGTCAACTTTATTAATAATTCAATAATCTTCTCAAAATATTCTGCATTAATTGGAGCGATTGTACGAAACTCCATTTCGACATCGATTTTCGATAATCATAATCACCAATGAGAATGTATTGTAATACAAATGATAATATTCTTTCAAAATCTTTGATTGACGTTTGAGTCACTTCTTAAAAGGTTATTGTAAAGTTTGATCAACATTAAACATGCCACCTAAATGCACTATTAAGTTTGATCTTTGCAACATTATTTTGTTAGTTACGTTTCTTCGCTCTCTCTCTCTCTCTCTCTCTCTCTCTCTCTCTCTCTCTCTCTCGCTTTTCGCAATGAAACAATTTCATCAACACAATAACCGAAATATTTATAATCGGAATCATTTTGAAAAAGTTTCACTTTTTAAAAGGCGATGAACACCGATCACCTTGTTACTCAGAAACGCACAAATGAATTCGATTTAAAAGGAACGGCCGTTGAAAGTACCAAAAATAGAAATACAAGTCAGACGTCAGCGTTACATGTACTTTGCTCTCAAGTTCAGCGTTCGCGCGTGTTGCAGCACGAGAAAATATCGATTTCCGGTGGCGCAGCCTTCTGTGACCCAAATGGAGAGCCGAAAGGCCCTTTATTTTGAATAACCATCTTTTCCTTCCTTCTGTACATTCATCTGTTCCCGTGTTCGTCGACCACGTCAAACTCGACGTTTCTTCGAGTCCTTCACATACCGATGACGAGCCTTTTGTTCCTTCAGCATTTCAAACACTAAACAGGAACTGCGATTTTTACATCGGAAACCTTCAATTGCCAATAATGCATGTGAACTTTTTTATCCCTCGTTCGCGTCCGCAGGTGTTGTCGCTTTTGAATAGCGCCACCTGTTCTCATCGAACGTCCACTTCGCGACTTTAACAACAAAATGCTTTTCCGTTTTTCATCTCAGTGGATTAATTTTTTTGCGCAATTCAACCAGCCGTATGAGAAAGTCCGATTCATCAAGCAACGCTGCAATTCCGCGTTTCCCCGTCACGCGTGTTTTGGATTACATTTCGGACAAAATTTCATCGCTCCTTTAAGCTCCTTTGCATGATCGATTGACGTATGCGTCCGCTTCGAATGCGTGAGATATATTCACGCATAAAATGCAATTATTCTGACGACCCTGCCGAAAGGGTTGCTCGCAAAATTCAATGCGTAATCACGATTGGTCGTACCACCCTTGCGAGTCCGGGACTCGTTATCGTTTGAATTGCTAATTACTTTGAATTATCGGGCTTGCAGCTTCTTTGTGAGTACCGATAAAATGATAACTCGAATGGATTTGTTTCTTTGTCCGATTGATTGAGGCCTCTGTTACGGTAATTGGTTTGAGGTCTTAGAATATGAGTCTTTACAGGGACGCAGTATAATGAACTTTAATTGAAAGCAAAATTGCTTCATGAATAATGCCTGAACGCTTCAGCTCGGTTTGTTATAATTAAACGTGCCGTACCACGAGGAGCTTCGTCTTCTTTTTTCAACCTTCTTTTATGAGCCGACCCATGTGTCAACGTTCGGCGCTTTTTTTCTCTCGTCGCTTTCACGCGCCTCCGCAGTTCGGAGCTGAAAGCGCGAAATGCACCCTTGTACGGAGCTGTGTCATCATCAGCAGAAACTAGAACGGGTCGCTCGATATTTTCCACAAAGCATTCTTTCGCGTGCATCGCTGTTACTTTTTCAAAATAGCGAGAAAAAAAATATTCAGCGAACCGAGCGCGATCTTTCGCGTCGGAACCCGTCTTCGTCCCGCTCGCTCTTGCGATCGAATTTGCCGATTTAATTGGTAGAGGGTATTTGCGCGGAACTTGAACTTTAAACGGGCTCGTTGTTCTGCTTTGCCCCAAAGAGTGCAGCGACGCAGTGTATAATATATTTATTGTGAGGGCATTACCGATGACAAGTGCACTCGCGCATTGTTACTTTTCTGCTCTTTCGAGGGGAGTGTTCCCTCCCTTTCTCTTTTTTTAACGCTTTCACCCTCGCTCGTTCGTTTTCAATAGCCGTTCAACCCCACGAGCTCGGCTTGCATGATGGCTGATTTGTTATGCAGATTCAGTGCGATGTCCAATCGGCGTTATTTATACCAACGCAGGATTCAAAATTGCCTGCTATTATTTATTAAAAGGATCGATGTTAACGCGAATGAGATTTAACTCGCTTCCACGGTGCCACGCACAATCGCTGCCTTTTTTCCTACGCCTGGCGTTTCATTTTCCAAGTTAGTTTCACGGCTCGAGCAGTGCGAATTACGCAGAGCGTCGCGCTCTTTGCGATGACTTTTAAACCAGAAGTCATGATTCATCAGAAAGATTGCGTCGTTAACCACGTGTTTGTCAAATTCATAGATTGCGCATAAATCGTGAAATGCGATATTTGAGTTCGCGTATTTACGCGCTTCGAAGAGTTACGCTCATCCGCTCGATGCGCGATTAAATAATTGTTCAATCACACCGGAATTGTTTGATCGATGAAGAGACGTGTTTTGTTGGATCGCTATGATATTTTATAAAATTCGCCTTCCTCCGCCATTACGGACACGTGCGCGGACACGCGTCACTTGGGGTCCCATCTTTCTCACAATCGATTTTTCAAGAGTAGAAAGCGAATATCATCGGCAATGTTTGGTCTTCGGTGGTGATCGATGGAACGATCGGAAAAGGCGACGGGATCGAAAGCGGCATTTATTTTTGTCTCATTCACGAAGCACTTTCAGTTCTCCAAAACGACCGTCATGAATTCCCGAAACGACCGGCTGGAAAATAAAATAGTTTAAATTAATAAACGCTGCGAACACGTACAAAGTAAA